>CM055118.1:296003688-296203688 GCA_029206835.1 Rana muscosa
ATTATTTAATTCATTTTTTTGCAAAAGGTGGAATTATCCTTTTTTTTTCTGGGGTGCATTTATTATTGTTATTATTATTATTATTATTATTTAATTCATTTTTTTGCAAAAGGTAGAATTATACTTTTTTTTTTTGCTGGGGTGCATTTATTATTATTATTATTATTATTATTATTATTATTATTATTATTATTTAATTAATTTTTTTGCAAAAGGTGGAATTATCCTTTTTTTTTTTGCTGGGGTGCATTTATTATTATTATTATTATTATTATTATTATTTAATTCAGTTTTTTGCAAAAGGTGGAATTATCCTTTTTTTTGCTGGGGTGCATTTATTTATTTTTTATTTATTTATTTATTTGCAAAAGGTGGAATTCTCTTTTTTTTTAGCTGGGTGTTGACGGCTTTCTTTGTGCTTTCACAGTTTGCTCTCATGGCACTTCTCTCTGCTTGTCATTTCACACCTTTTGATATTTTGGTCTAAAAATCCAGCGGCAGAAAAACAGCGAATAGAAAGCAGAAGGGCACAATGGAACGCTGGTTTTCTCCAGCTGCTTTATAAGTAATAACCTGAGAGTGTATATTCTCCTTTTACGGTTTATAATCACATTTCTACCTCTAGTGACAAAACTACGGATGACACATGAATCTGGTCTTTGAAGAGGCAGTGATCCTTTCCTAGAAGAAGAGAGCTCAGTGTTTCTGAGTCTCCTCTCTGAGTATCTGTCATTCTGCCCTCCTCTCCTTCTCCCCTTTCCCCTCCCTCTCTCGCTTATCTGCTTTTCCCCTTCTTCTGCTTTTTGACAAACGGAAACAGCGTGGTCAAACTGAAGGCAGACGGGCAATAACCTCGAATAAGTTCTTGCCTTCACTCAGGATCAGAAACCCAGGAGGGACCCCTTGCAAGGCAACTCATTGATCCCACTTTAGGTGTGAAGCCTTCTTGCTGAGAATACACACTCAGGATCTGCACCTTGCTCCCATGCCGTAAGTCACCTGTTGAATCTTGTCCACAAGAACGCAGAGACTTCAGGACCTAATTCGCCACATCCCACAGACGACGGCAGGAAAATAAGGAATGATATACATATATATATTTCTATCTCGTGCGCGAGATCTCTGAATTGCTCATCTCCCACTTCTGATCACGCATCCTTCCCCGCAATTTCCATGTGTTATTTCTTTCCCAGGATGTCTTGGGGGAAGGAATAGATCCAGAACGTTGGAAACACACAGGAGCCAGCCCTTGGTGTCCTGTAGAACGCAAACTGTACGCTTGACTTTTTCTTTTTTTTAACTTTTACCGCAAGCCTCCTGGATTTTATCTCCAACAGATCTGTCACTTCAGCTTGAAAGTCTATAGTCATACTTCTGTGCTTTCTGTTTTACCCTCTTGATGGAGAAATCTGAGCCCCAGGCTGCCTCCGGCCAGAAAAAAGGGATTTTACCGGTGATCCCGGAGCAGACACCCAGGATGACCGCACACGAGGACGATGCTTTCCTACCACCTATGGCCGAGGAGCCGGCAGTGGCGCGGACAAAGATGCAGGACCGGACCCCTCACTCATCTGTCTTCTTTCCCTGTTCTTCTCCGACGTACTTGAAGAAGCTGCGGATAAACAGGAGCATTCAGGAATTCCGGAAACATCGAAGTCTGCAGTTTTGGTGAGGGCTTTGTGTAGGATGTTTCATTCATTCTTACCTTTTATTGTGTGTAACTTCATCGTTTTAAATCCTTGGTCCACCCAAAACTGTTTTAAGAATGGGTTGGATAGCGGGAAACTGTGTCGCTTTGCTTGCCTCTCGGGAATTCCACTGGCGAGATACCCCTGGTACGCTTTTTCCAGACTGCCTCTACATGCCGTGCAGTGTCCCTACTTCTGTTGAATTCTGCAAAATTCTCAATGTCCAGCTCTTGATCTGTACTTACATTGGACATGTTAATAACAAATTGTGTGCTGTTAGCCATTTTAGGGGTACCATAGGCTCAGTAGAGACAGTCTTTGTTACTGTTTATTAGTCCCAGTTCATATGCATAATGTATACTGTTTGTCAATCGTATTTAGGGAACTAACTTTTTTTTACGCCCCTGGGCTCCCTATAGTAGGGTGACCAGACAGCCCCGGTTTCAGGGGACAGCCCCCGGATTGAGGACACTGTCCCCAGACCAAGTCTGTCCCGATTTTTGTCCCCGGATTGGATTTAACAGGGGCTGGGGCAATTTCAAAGACAGTCAGTGCAGAGTTAAAAATAAAATTTCTGAATTACACCCCCCCACTCCGCCGCTTTTACTAGCTTAGGGGGGGGGGGTGTATATTTTTCCATTATCTGTGCCCCTTTCTGATGATCATGTGCTGGTCGGAGCGGAGGGAATTTTTCTTCAGTTTCGGGTGCATGCCCATTCAGCTTCACTCGCATGTTCTTCTGCTCAAGTCCCGGCCAGTCTGCTTATCTCCTTGCCTTCCCTGGCTGAGTGATCTTTCTCCGCTCCCCACCCAGTAGTAGCCGGGGCCTGGAGAGAAAGACTTGACAGGCTGTGAGGCGGGGTGGCGGCGGCGACGGGCAGAGAGTCGCAGATTGCCACCATTACTAGTAAAAAAAATGTCCCCAGATTTCATTTAAAAAATCTGGTCACCTTACCCTATAGCGCAGGGATATGCAATTAGCGGACCTCCAGCTGTTGCAAAACTACAAGTCCCATCATGCCTCTGCCTCTGGGTGTCATGCTTGCTGCTTTCAGAGTCTCGCTATGCCTCATGGAACTTGTAGTTTGGCAACAGCTGGAGGTCCGCTAATTGCATATCCCTGCTATAGCGCATTGTGAGACATCACTGATGTTAACCCCAAATGCAAACATGGTACATTGCCGTGTACTCCATACCTTGACCATATGGTCAGGTAAACTCATAAAGTATATATACAGTAGATGCTCAGGGATTTTTTTCTCAGAAAATAGGTGCAGGAACTCAACCATGACCCTCCAAAACCCCCTTCCCACACACACAACCGCATCAAATGGTGTGGTCAAATTTCACTTACAGTGGAAAGGTTTTAAAGGTGCATTAAATACCAGGAGTGCATTACATACAGAGTGCTGAGTTGGGGGGGGGGGGGGGTGTTACACACAGAGTGCAAAGTATAGTGGTGTGCTAAGTGCAGATTTCAGGGGGGGGGTGCTACATACATTGTGCTGAGTTAGGGGGTGCTCTGCATACAGAGTGCAGAGTGCAAAGTTTAGCGGTGTGCTACGTGCAGAGTTCGGGGGGGGGGGTGCTACATACATTGTGCTGAGTTAGGGGGTGCTCTGCATACAGAGTGCAGAGTGCAAAGTTTAGTGGTGTGCTACGTGCAGAGTTCGGGGGGGTGCTACATACATTGTGCTGAGTTAGGGGTGCTCTACATACAGAGTGCAGAGTGCAAAGTTTAGTGGTGTGCTACGTGCAGAGTTTGTGGGGGGGGGTGCTACATACATTGTGCAGAGTTAGGGGGTGCTCTGCATACAGAGTGCAGAGTGCAAAGTTTAGTGGTGTGCTACATGCAGAGTTTGTGGGGGGGGGGTGCTACATACATTGTGCTGAGTTAGGGGGTGCTCTGCATACAGAGTGCAGAGTGCAAAGTTTAGTGGTGTGCTACGTGCAGAGTCTGTGGGGGGGGTGCTACATACATTGTGCTGAGTTAGGGGGTGCTCTGCATACAGAGTGCAGAGTGCAAAGTTTAGTGGTGTGCTACGTGCAGAGTTTGTGGGGGGGGTGCTACATACATTGTGCTGAGTTACGGGTGCTCTGCATACAGAGTGCAGAGTGCAAAGTTTAGTGGTGTGCTACGTGCAGAGTTTGTGGGGGGGGTGCTACATACATTGTGCAGAGTTAGGGGGTGCTCTGCACACAGAGTGCAGAGTGCAAAGTTTAGTGGTGTGCTACGTGCAGAGTTTGTGGGGGGGGGGGTGCTACATACATTGTGCTGAGTTAGGGGGTGCTCTGCATACAGAGTGCAGAGTGCAAAGTTTAGTGGTGTGCTACGTGCAGAGTTTGTGGGGGGGGGTGCTACATACATTGTGCTGAGTTAGGGGGTGCTCTGCATACAGAGTGCAGAGTGCAAAGTTTAGTGGTGTTCTACGTGCAGAGTTTGTGGGGGGGGGGGTGCTACATACATTGTGCTGAGTTAGGGGGTGCTCTGCATACAGAGTGCAGAGTGCAAAGTTTAGTGGTGTGCTACGTGCAGAGTTTGTGGGGGGGGGGTGCTACATACATTGTGCTGAGTTAGGGGGTGCTCTGCATACAGAGTGCAGAGTGCAAAGTTTAGTGGTGTGCTACGTGCAGAGTTTGTGGGGGGGGTGCTACATACATTGTGCTGAGTTAGGGGTGCTCTGCATACAGAGTGCAGAGTGCAAAGTTTAGTGGTGTGCTACGTGCAGAGTTTGTGGGGGGGTGCTACATACATTGTGCAGAGTTAGGGGGTGCTCTGCATACAGAGTGCAGAGTGCAAAGTTTAGTGGTGTGCTACGTGCAGAGTTTGTGGGGGGGGGTGCTACATACATTGTGCTGAGTTAGGGGGTGCTCTGCATACAGAGTGCAGAGTGCAAAGTTTAGTGGTGTGCTACGTGCAGAGTTTGTGGGGGGGGGGGGTGCTACATACATTGTGCTGAGTTAGGGGGTGCTCTGCATACAGAGTGCAGAGTGCAAAGTTTAGTGGTGTTCTACGTGCAGAGTTTGTGGGGGGGGTGCTACATACATTGTGCAGAGTTAGGGGGTGCTCTGCATACAGAGTGCAGAGTGCAAAGTTTAGTGGTGTGCTACGTGCAGAGTTTGTGGGGGGGGTGCTACATACATTGTGCAGAGTTAGGGGGTGCTCTGCATACAGAGTGCAGAGTGCAAAGTTTAGTGGTGTTCTACGTGCAGAGTTTGTGGGGGGGGTGCTACATACATTGTGCAGAGTTAGGGGGTGCTCTGCATACAGAGTGCAGAGTGCAAAGTTTAGTGGTGTGCTACGTGCAGAGTTTGTGGGGGGGGGGTGCTACATACATTGTGCAGAGTTAGGGGGTGCTCTGCATACAGAGTGCAGAGTGCAAAGTTTAGTGGTGTTCTACGTGCAGAGTTTGTGGGGGGGGTGCTACATACATTGTGCAGAGTTAGGGGGTGCTCTGCATACAGAGTGCAGAGTGCAAAGTTTAGTGGTGTTCTACGTGCAGAGTTTGTGGGGGGGGTGCTACATACATTGTGCAGAGTTAGGGGGTGCTCTGCATACAGAGTGCAGAGTGCAAAGTTTAGTGGTGTGCTACGTGCAGAGTTTGTGGGGGGGGGGTGCTACATACATTGTGCAGAGTTAGGGGGTGCTCTGCATACAGAGTGCAGAGTGCAAAGTTTAGTGGTGTTCTACGTGCAGAGTTTGTGGGGGGGGGGTGCTACATACATTGTGCTGAGTTAGGGGGTGCTCTGCATACAGAGTGCAGAGTGCAAAGTTTAGTGGTGTGCTACGTGCAGAGTTTGTGGGGGGGGGGGGTGCTACATACATTGTGCAGAGTTAGGGGGTGCTCTGCCTACAGAGTGCAGAGATCAGGGTTTCACTTTGCCTTCTTCCACAGTTGCTTACCTCTGCATCCCCAATCCGCGTCAATCTCACTTTCAACCCTCTTCAGCTCTGGCCTCTGCATGCCACCCCCTTCCACTGCCCCGATCTTCTCCCTCCCTCCCTCCTTAGAAGCTCCACCATCTTCCACATGTCTTTCTTGTGTTGCTGTATTGAGCTGAAGCACCCAGCCAGCTCTAGTACCTCTCCACACCCTGTAGGTGGCTCTGCCTCGATCACTTGCAGGGAGATCATCCAGTAAGGGTTTTGGAAGATGCAGTACGTCCTGGGCACCTGCATATCCCTTGTCCCCATCCTGCACTCTGTGGGATCTGCTCAGGAGATCAGATCTGTAGGAGCTGTTGAGAGATAAGCTGTCACTGATAAACACAGAAGCAGGATTTCTGTGTTTACACGTGATAGTGGTAAGAAGGGAGCAGAGGGCCTGAGCCACAGGTGGTGGAACTGAGTTTCAGCTGAAAAAAAGCCCTGTAGATAGGGTGACCACATTTCCAAACTACCATTCAGGGACACCCCCCTCCCTTCCCAGAAACCAGCTTGTGCTGTAACGAATCACAGCACAGTGATTGGACACAAGAGGCGGGATTTAAGATTTCTCCAATCACAAGCAGGGGGCGGGGATTGTGCTCCTCCAGGCATTCTCGGCCAGGACAAGTACTGTCAGTGAATAAAGCGGTGATGTGGCGGCCTTTTTTGGGGGTGGCTGTGTCAGTTTCATTCTGGGATACTGTATTGTCCTTGAATGATTTGCCCGGGACAGACCTGCAAAATGCGGGACTGTCCCGGGCAATCCAGGACAGGTGGTCACCCTACCTGTAGATGCTCCTTAAAAGTTATCAAATGATCTTTGTGACAAACCAAGTGGTTATCTAGCTGGATTCTGGTTCTAGAACGCCAACTTTTATTTATTTTTACCCACCCCATCCCCTAGCGTAGCCTTTCTCATTCTTCTCAACACAGAGGAACCCTGGAAAGAACTTTCCGGTCTCAGGGAACCCCTGCTAAAAATGTCTATATCTACAGCTCATTATGCCTTAGCATGATGGTCAGTGGGAAGAATGCTCCCTACACTTGTGGCCATTGGGAAGAATTATCCCCTTACAGATGGCTAAAAAGATCACTGGTGTCAGTGGGAACTTATCTGAGAGGCAGAAATTGCTAATTGCTCCAGGATCCCCTAGCATCTTCTATAGAAACCCTAGGATTCCATGGAACCGTGGTTGAGAAACCCTGCCTTAGGTGTAATGAAATAAAACATTTGCTGGAGTTCCACTTAAAAGTGTGTTCCTCTCTGAGCAACCATGTGTGAGGGTGACTATAATATAACCCTTTCATGACTAAGCCTATTTTTGACATTTGGTGTTTACAAGTTAAAATCCATATTTTTCGCTAGAAAATTACTTAGAACCCCCAAACATTATATATTTTTTTTAGCAGAGAATCTAGAGAATAAAATGGCGATTGTTGCAATATTTTATGTCACAGGGTATTTGTGCAGCAGTGTTTTAAATGCAACTTTTTTGGAAAAATAGACTTTCATGAATTTTAAAAAAATTAAAAAATAAACTTAGCCCAATTTGTTTGTATAATGTGAAAGATGATGTTACGCCGAGTAAATAGATACCAAACATGTCATGCTTTATAATTGCACGCAGTCGTGGAATGGCGACAAACTATGGTACCTTAAAATCTCCATATGCGACACTTTAATTTTTTTTTACCGTTACCAGGTTAGAGTTACAGAGGAGATCTATGGCTAGAATTATTGCTCTCACTCTGACGATCACAGCGATACCTCACATGTGTGATTTGAACACCATTTTTACATATGCGGGCGCGACTTCCGTATGCGTTTTCTTTGCTGCACAAGCTCGCGGGGACAGGAGCGTTTTAAAACTTTTTTTTCTTTTTCTTATTTATTTTATTTATTTTTATAATCTAAAATTGTGTTTTTAAAAAAAAAAAAATTTTGATCACTTTTTTGGCTGTCACAAGGAATGTAAACATCCCTTGGGACAGTAATAAGTAGTGACAGGTACTCTTTATGGAGGGATCGGGGGTCTAAAAGACCCCCGATCCCTCCTTTTGCACTTCAAAGTATTCAGATCGCCGAAAACGGCGATTCTGAATACTGTGTATTTTCTTAAATCCGGCGCCATTGGCAGCCGAGTAACCCGGACGTGACGTCATGACCATTCCGTGGTTACATTGAAGAGACTGAATAAAAGCCATTCGCGGCTTCGATTCAGTCTCTCTCTAGGTGCCGGAGGTGGCGTATCGTGGATCGAATCTCCCGGTTGGACGGGAGGCCCGGTAAGAGCGGCGGATGTCCCCTCCCGTTCCTCCGGGATAACAGCCTTTTAGCCGCTCGGTTGTTATCCCTGGAAAGCCAATCGCCGGCTCTAAAAAAGGATTCCCGGGATGATGCCTGCAGCTGTATAACCCCCGAAAGCCGAGGCCGCATATCTGCGTACGCTCGGCGGGAAAGGGATAATTACTGTTTATTTGATGTCTGTGACCAAGGTGTCACCCCTCCATTCCTTGTCTTGCCGGAGTTCTAATTTCAGATAAACTGCCAGTTTCACTTCTTTGGAATGCCTGTTCAATATAATACTATGGATTATCCACTAGAAGACTGGTGGCTAGGGAACTGGTGAAATAAGATCAAAGATCTCCAGTGGTATCTGCCAAGAAATATATGTAGAGTGGATTTACGAGAGGACCTAAGAAAGTTTTCAACACAGTGAAGCGTTTGGTTATCACAAGAGTTGGGAGAATCCACCTTGCAGAGGGGAATGAATTCTTCCCCAGTTTTTAAAGGTGAATAAAGGGCTCTGAATGGAGTTCTACTTTAAAGCGGAACTTCAGTCATTTTTTCATCTTTCCATCTATTAAATCTTCTGCCCTTGTTGTTTTAACTTCTGATGGTAAAAAAAATAAAAAATTCTGCGAGTAAATACCTTATACAGCCCACTTCCTGTTTCTTGTCTGAAAAAAAGCCTAGGCTTATGACATCATGCAAAGCTCTCTCTCTCTCTGGTGAGAGTTTGCCAAGAGGGGGGGGGGGGGGTGAGTCATAAGAGGGCCAATGAGAGCTGCGGAGCTGGAGGTGGTCCTCCGTGTGTCTGTGTAAATCCAGGAAGTGGACAGGCAGCAGCTTCAGCTGCCCACAGTTAAAATGATTGCAGCCAGACTCAGTTGAGGGAGGTTTCTGCAGCATATTTGAATCACAGTATATATAAAATAATATGCAAAGTGTTTGGAGGGAAGCTTCAGAATGGCAAAGATGTTTTTTTTTTTTTTTTTTACAAATTATGTGAGCAGACTGCAGTTCCTCGTTAAAAAAATGAATAATAGGTCTTCAAAGTTCCTTAAACATTTTTGACTCATGCTAAGACTATTTAGAGAAAAAAAAGTATTCAAACTGCTCACGGAATTTCTCTATTAAACTCGGCATAAAGGATGTGGGTAGTAGTAAGTACCCAGTCGACTGTCCCCTGGCACTAGCATATACTTTCCAGCTTCCTTCCATGAATGTTGCTATTGGTTGCTGGGGAACCAGCCCTGCAGCATTATTGTGGTGCTTTGGCATTAGCCGGTGCTGTCTGGGGCTGTTTTGCTCCTCTGACACTTTGATAACTGTTCTAGTTTGGGGTTGGGGCACTTGAATTTTCCAAGAAGGCGCCAGAAGCTAAAAGCCAGCCTTGGGAACTCTCACCAAGTCAGATGTTGTAGGGTTGATCCGTCTGGTAGGGCTATGAACTGTCATTGATGCAAATCTGAGTATACTCAAGCTGCCGTCAGTTGCAGCCTGACTCAGGAAATTTTATTAATACTATATGTTTGCATGCATGCTGGAAACTTTCTGGTTCGGCATTGTCTGTGTTACTGAAGGTTTTTCTGTTGATATTCAACCGATAATCCGAACCCATTTTTTTCAGGGGTTTTAAGTGTTATGCCGCGTACACACGATCATTTTTCCCGTCGGGAAAAATGACATTTTTTTTTTTCGCCGAGAAAAACGATCGTCTGTGGGCTTTATGCCGTTTTTCTCGTTGAGAAAAACGGCAGGAAAAACGACGAGAAAAATTAGAACATGTTCTAAATTTTCTCATCGCTTTTTCCATCATTTTTTTCCGCGGCAGTTTTCTCATAGGGAGACACTGCCGCGGAGCCCACAGACGGTCGTTTTTCTCGTCAAAGAAAAAAATGACGGGAAAAACGGTCGTGTGTGGGGGAACATGCCGTTCCCTCGTTTTTCATTTTTTTTCATGCCGTGATTCACGGCGGTGTTTTCACCGCCGTGAATCACGATCGTGTGTACGCGGCATTAAAACAGAAAAAAAATTGGAATGTCATACAAGTGCAGAAAAACGCACCTCAACAAACATGGTGTGAACAAGGCCCATTTTGCTTCCTCTCTAGATGTTTACTTACCTTGCAACTGTGCCAAAGACTTGCATAAGCTGTGACTTCAATTACCTTTTTGCTTATGTAGCGGGTGTTTGAATTTAGGGGAGGCATCTGGGTGGTAGTGTAACCCAGATGCATTGATTTGTCAGGGAATCTGAGACCCTTTTGTGGTTCTTGGAGGACTCTGCTGGTGTGAGGTTCCCTGCGGCCTGCAAGTGGCGCTGTCGCCCTGGGCCGGAGTTGAACACTCACCGCAAGACTGCTTCCCTTTTTGTCCTTTCCTGGCGCTGGTACAGCGGGGCAGGGAACCTGCTGTGACGCAAAGGGAGAGGAGATAAAAGGGGCGGACGCCCTGACCTCTGGGTTTCAGAGTCGGAGTTCCGGGCCCAGGTGCCCTTGACCTGCTGGCGTTCCGGAGTTCCGGGCCCAGGTGCCCTTGACCTGGCCGGAGCGGGAGATGGAGTCCATCTCAGGCACCTTTAGCCTGGGGTGAGGTACTATGGCGGATGCCTGGAGCTCAGTACCTTCGACTGAGTTCCGCGAGGGTGGAGGAATCCGAGGGGGCCCAAACTCCTTGGGTGCCCGTGTCTGAGACGAGGAGGCCGGTCTTCTCCGGAGAGTCCAGCGCAGCATTGCTGGTGACAGAGAGGCCTCCGGTAACTGTCTTGGACGGATGTCTTCCCCTGATAGGGGCTACGATAGCGAAGGTAATTCACGTTCTGTTCTATAGTCAGTGGCAGTGACTATTCGCCACTGGTGACACTACAGTGGTTAGCTCAATCTAGAAGAATTGTGCCTTGGCCTACTCCCCACAAATACTGAAGTGTTACATGGGTCTCAACCTGTCTGTGCTGTATGACTATTTATTGAGAAGAATAAATACGAGTTGGACCTTTTCAGTTTGTGGAACTCTGGTTACTAGGAGCAAAGGGGAGTCAATCCAAGGAGAGGATTTGACTCTGGGACACATACAAAAAACCTGATAGTTCTGGCCTTCACCTCTACACATTGGAGGACATGGGCCGTGGTGTATCTCATCCTTCCCCCCAGTGCTAACCCCTAGACGAGACAGACAAGCCGTGAATGAGAAGGGGTGAGAAGGGTGAGGTTGCTACACTTACAAGTGCAGGCTTCTCATGCTCCAGGCAGCTGAGCAAAGTGGCTTAGGAGTGAAGAAAGGGTGAATAGGTATGTGTTTCTGAAGACAGGGAGAAGTATGACCAAGGCTCGTTAGGCTCTTTAAGGCTCTCTTGTGACCCAGATTCAGCTTTAGCCCGCTGTTGGCTGATGTCACAGAGCCGTTTCAGGCTGTGCAGGAATGCCACCTAGGGTTGCCACCTGTCCAGGATTCACCCGGGCAGTCCAGGTTTTGAATCATGTGTCTGGGTTCCAGGCGGACTGAAACCCGGATACATTATTCAGACTGGGCTGTGGCTCCCCAAGTAACCAAGATAGTCGCACACAAATTTGTTGCTGTACGGAAGCTGCGGGCGGCTGTCTGGGGACAGGTTTGGCATCACTGGGGGGGCAGGACGATGATGTCAGAATGAGAAATTTAGCCACACTCACAGCATGCTGCGGCACGCTATACACACCACATTACTATTCTCCTTGCGGCACCCAAAGGTATCCCAGGCCGCTAAAGTGTTTGGGTTTGGCTTAAAGAAAAGGTGGCAACCCTAATCCCGACAATAATGTTGGGATCCACCCACATGTCTAGCTAGCAGCTGGCTTAGCCTCTCAGTGTGCCACTGAGAGCCAGAGCCAGCCGCTCCCATCCATTCCACAGCCCAGCACTCCAGTGAGAGCTGGAGGGGCAGAGCACAGAGCCAGTGACTGACAGTCACCACTCTGTGTTCAGAGCGGACCCGAGAACTGAGTGATCAGCGGTATTGCATTACTAAAGCCCCGTACACACGGTCGGATTTTTTGCCAACAAACTTCATTTTGAGCAAGTTTGACAAAATATCCGACCGTGTGTACGCTCCATCGGACAAACTTTTTTGGTTTTCATCGGACAAATGTTCGGTCTGCAAACGGACAAACTTTTCGCCAACAAAAGTCCAATGGAGCAAAGTCCTATCGTGTGTACAGAAAACCATCGGACTTTAGTCCGATGGACAAAACAAATAATGTTAAAATCAACCAACAATAGCAGAAGTTGACCAAAGGGTTGCGGTAAAGAGCAGAAAAACCACGTGATGTTGGAAAAGTTTTGGGAAAGTTTGCAGAAAAGTCCTGCCCAGTGTATGCTATGGGTGTGCCCGACCAACTCCGTTCGGACAAAAATCCACGGAAAAGTCCGATGGATGTCCGACCGTGTGTACGAGGCTTTAGTTCTCGCTGTACAGCTGGTGGGCATCAATGCGGCAGCCATTCAGGTGAGTATGATTTTTTTTTTTTTTTTTACATTTGCCCTGGATGGGCAAAGCACAGGTTTGCTTTTGAGGCCAGGTAAGGGAAAGGGTTAAATGTTTGGAGGCATTTTAGTGTAGGAGAGATTTTACTACAGATTGAAGGCTGTGGCGGTTGTCACTTGTTCTCAGTGCCAAGAGCCACTCCCTGAAAACTGACTTCTGGCACCAAGAACTAGTATACCGCCTTTCCTTAAGCTTGATTTAAAATATACATGTAGTACAAATAGTATACTGTACATTAGGGATGAGCTCGGTGTTCGTGTCGAACATAGGTTCGACTCGAACATCGGCTGTTCACGCGTTCGGCGAACAACGAACGATTTGGGCCGTTCGCGCCAAATTTGAGTGACGCGAACGGCCCACAATACACTGCGCCATCGCAGTGTAATCCCCGCGCTGTGATTGGCCAAGCATGCACTGTGACCCTGCATGCTTGGCCAAACACAGCGCCGGCAGCGAGGAGAGCAATGATTGGCCACAGGCAGGATGCCTGTGGCCAATTATAGCTGAGGGGGTTTAGTACACGCCCCACACTATAAAAGGCCGCCAGCGCGGCGGCCTCGTGTAGTGTGTTCCGGAGCAGGGAAAGAGAAGCATAGGCAGGGACAGTGTCAAATCCATTCTTTGCTAAACCTTGTGTGTAGGGAGAGAGAAGGATAGGCAGGGAGAGTGTCAGTGTCATATTCTTTGATAAACCTTGTGTGCAGGGAGAGAGAAGGATAGGCAGGGGACAGTGTCAGTGTCATTGTTGCTAAGCAGGGATGAGCCGAACACCCCCCTGTTCGGTTCGCACCAGAACCTGCGAACAGACAAAATGTTCGTGTAAACTTTAGAACCCTATTAAATACAATGGACTCGAACGTTCGAAATCTAAAGTGTTAATTATAAAGGCTAATATGCAAGTTATTGTCCTAAAAAGTGTTTGGGGACCCGGGTCCTGCCCCAGGGGACATGTATCAATGCAAAAAGAAGTTTTAAAAACGGCCGTTTTTTTGGGAGCAGTGATTTTAATAATGCTTAAAATGAAAAAATAAAAGTGAAATATTCCTTTAAATTTCGTACCTGGGGGGTGTGTATGATATGCATGTGAAGTGGCGCATGTTTCCCATGCTTAGAACTGTCCCTGCAAAAAAAGTCATTTAAAACTGACTCGCGGCTATTAATGAATTGTCGGCTCCCGGCAATACATACAAAAGTCATTGATAAAAAAAAAAAAAAAAAGCGTGGGGGTTCCCCAGAATTCAATTACCAGGCCCTTCAGGTCTGGAATGGATATTAAGGGGAACCCCGCCGCAAATTTAAAAAAAAAATTGACGTGGGGTTCCCCCAAATATCCATTCCAGGCCCTTCAGATCTGGCATGGATTTTAAGGGGAACTCCACCCCAAATTTTTTAAAAAAATGGCGTGGAGTCCCCCCTAAAAATCCATACCAGACCCCTTATCCGAGCACGCAACCTGGCCGGCCGCAGGGGAAAAGGGGGGACGAGAGAGCGGCCCCCCTCCCTCCTGAACCGTACCAGGCCACATGCCCTCAACATGGGGAGGATGTCCCCATGTTGATGGGGACAAGGGCCTCATCCCCACAACCCTTGCCCGGTGGTTGTGGGGGTCTGCGGGCGGGGGGCTTATCGGAATCTGGAAGACCCCTTTAACAAAGGGGACCCCCAGATCCCGGCCCCCCCTATGTGAATTGGTAAGGGGTACATTGTACCCCTACCATTTCACGAAGAAAGCGTAAAAAAATGTTTAAAAAAAACACACAAACACCTTGAAAAAGTCCTTTATTTTTAAAAAAACAAAACATTCCAGCGGTGAAATCCAGTGTCCCGCGGCGATCCCGATGTCCAGCGCTGTCCTTCATTGGTTGTGCCTGAGCGGACCTGATGGGGAACTCCCTCTCAGTATTTTAAATGTATAGACCCGCCCCTTCTAAAGTTCCCCATCAGGTCCGCTCAGCGGACCAGATGCGGAACATGAGAAGGGGCGGGTCTATACATGTATTACCAAAGTGAGAGCAGTCCCCCATCAGGTCCGCCCCCTCGGTATGTCAGACCCGCCTACGTCATTGTCTTGAGCGGGGAACTTCCTTCACTATGTAAATTTAAATTACACAGTGAAGGAAGTTCCCCGCTCAAGCCAATGACGTAGGCGGGTCCGACATACCGAGGGAGCGGACCTGATGGGGAACTTTAGAAGGGGCGGGTCTATACATTTAAAATACTGAGAGGGAGTTCCCCATCAGGTCCGCTCAGGCACAACCAATGAAGGACAGCGCTGGACATCGGGATCGCCGCGGGACACTGGATTTCACCGCTGGAATGTTTTGTGTTTTTTTTTTTTTTAATAAAGGACTTTTTCAAGGTGTTTGTGTGTTTTTTTAAACATTTTTTTACGCTTTCTTCGTGAAATGGTAGGGGTACAACATACCCCTTACCAATTCACATAGGGGGGGGCCGGGATCTGGGGGTCCCCTTTGTTAAAGGGGTCTTCCAGATTCCGATAAGCCCCCCGCCCGCAGACCCCCACAACCACCGGGCAAGGGTTGTGGGGATGAGGCCCTTGTCCCCATCAACATGGGGACATCCTCCCCATGTTGAGGGCATGTGGCTTGGTACGGTTCAGGAGGGAGGGGGGGCCGCTCTCTCGTCCCCCCCTTTTCCCCTGCGGCCGGCCAGGTTGCGTGCTCGGATAAGGGGTCTGGTATGGATTTTTAGGGGGACTCCACGCCATTTTTTTTTACATTTGGGGTGGAGTTCCCCTTAAAATCCATGCCAGATCTGAAGGGCCTGGAATGGATATTTGGGGGAACCCCACGTCAATTTTTTTTTTTAATTTGCGGCGGGGTTCCCCTTAATATCCATTCCAGACCTGAAGGGCCTGGTAATTGAATTCTGGGGAACCCCCACGCTTTTTTTTTTTTTTTTATCAATGACTTTTGTATGTATTGCCGGGAGCCGACAATTCATTAATAGCCGCGAGTCAGTTTTAAAAGACTTTTTTTCTTTCAAAAATGACATTTTTTGCAGGGACAGTTCTAAGCACGGGAAACATGCGCCACTTTACATGCATATCATACACACCCCCCAGGTACGAAATTTAAAGGAATATTTCACTTTTATTTTTTCATTTTAAGCATTATTAAAATCACTGCTCCCGAAAAAACGGCCGTTTTTAAAACTTCTTTTTGCATTGATACATGTCCCCTGGGGCAGGACCCCGGTCCCCAAACACTTTTTAGGACAATAACTTGCATATTAGCCTTTATAATTAACACTTTAGATTTCTCCCATAGATTTTTCGAATTTGCCGCGAACACCCCAATTTGTTCGCTGTTCGGCGAACGGGCGAACAGGCAATGTTCGAGTCGAACATGAGTTCGACTCGAACTCGAAGCTCATCCCTATTGCTAAGCCTCCTGCACATTATACACCTGAAGTTAGCCCGTATTGCTGCTTTTTCCTGGTGTGTTACACCAACAGGATTTTGCGGCACTTACAGCGGGCGGAGTGTGCCTCCTGACCATATTACACCTGAACTTAGCCTGTATTGCTGCTTTTTCCTGGTGTGTTACACCAACAGGATTTTGCGGCACTTACAGCGGGCGGAGTGTGCCTCCTGACCATATTACACCTGAACTTAGCCTGTATTGCTGCTTTTTCCTGGTGTGTTACACCAACAGGATTTTGCGGCACTTACAGCGGGCGGAGTGTGCCTCCTGACCATATTACACCTGAACTTAGCCGGTATTGCTGCTTTTTCCTGGTGTGTTACACCAACAGGATTTTGCGGCACTTACAGCGGGCGGAGTGTGCCTCCGGACCATATTACACCTGAACTTAGCCTGTATTGCTGCTTTTTCCTGGTGTGTTACACCAACAGGATTTTGCGGCACTTACAGCGGACGGAGTGTGCCTCCTGACCATATTACACCTGAACTTAGCCTGTATTGCTGCTTTTTTCCTGGTGTGTTACACCAACAGGATTTTGCGGCACTTACAGCGGGCGGAGTGTGCCTCCTGACCATATTACACCTGAACTTAGCCTGTATTGCTGCTTTTTCCTGGTGTGTTACACCAACAGGATTTTGCGGCACTTACAGCGGGCGGAGTGTGCCTCCTGACCATATTACACCTGAACTTAGCCTGTATTGCTGCTTTTTCCTGGTGTGTTACACCAACAGGATTTTGCGGCACTTACAGCGGGTGGAGTGTGCCTCCTGACCATATTACACCTGAACTTAGCCTGTATTGCTGCTTTTTCCTGGTGTGTTACACCAACAGGATTTTGCGGGACTTACAGCGGGCGGAGTGTGCCTCCTGACCATATTACACCTGAACTTAGCCTGTATTGCTGCTTTTTCCTGGTGTGTTACACCAACAGGATTTTGCGGCACTTACAGCGGGCGGAGTGTGCCTCCTGACCATATTACACCTGAACTTAGCCTGTATTGCTGCTTTTTTCCTGGTGTGTTACACCAACAGGATTTTGCGGGACTTACAGCGGGCGGAGTGTGCCTCCTGACCATATTACACCTGAACTTAGCCTGTATTGCTGCTTTTTCCTGGTGTGTTACACCAACAGGATTTTGCGGGACTTACAGCGGGCGGAGTGTGCCTCCTGACCATATTACACCTGAACTTAGCCGGTATTGCTGCTTTTTCCTGGTGTGTTACACCAACAGGATTTTGCGGCACTTACAGCGGGCGGAGTGTGCCTCCTGACCATATTACACCTGAACTTAGCCGGTATTGCTGCTTTTTCCTGGTGTGTTACACCAACAGGATTTTGCGGCACTTACAGCGGGCGGAGTGTGCCTCCGGACCATATTACACCTGAACTTAGCCTGTATTGCTGCTTTTTCCTGGTGTGTTACACCAACAGGATTTTGCGGCACTTACAGCGGACGGAGTGTGCCTCCTGACCATATTACACCTGAACTTAGCCTGTATTGCTGCTTTTTTCCTGGTGTGTTACACCAACAGGATTTTGCGGCACTTACAGCGGGCGGAGTGTGCCTCCTGACCATATTACACCTGAACTTAGCCTGTATTGCTGCTTTTTCCTGGTGTGTTACACCAACAGGATTTTGCGGCACTTACAGCGGGCGGAGTGTGCCTCCTGACCATATTACACCTGAACTTAGCCTGTATTGCTGCTTTTTCCTGGTGTGTTACACCAACAGGATTTTGCGGCACTCACAGCGGGCGGAGTGTGCCTCCTGACCATATTACACCTGAACTTAGCCTGTATTGCTGCTTTTTCCTGGTGTGTTACACCAACAGGATTTTGCAGCACTTACAGCGGGCGGAGTGTGCCTCCTGACCATATTACACCTCAACTTAGCCTGTATTGCTGCTTTTTCCTGGTGTGTTACACCAACAGGATTTTGCGGCACTTACAGCGGGCGGAGTGTGCCTCCTGACCATATTACACCTGAACTTAGCCGGTATTGCTGCTTTTTCCTGGTGTGTTACACCAACAGGATTTTGCGGCACTTACAGCGGGCGGAGTGTGCCTCCTGACCATATTACACCTGAACTTAGCCTGTATTGCTGCTTTTTCCTGGTGTGTTACACCAACAGGATTTTGCGGCACTTACAGCGGGCGGAGTGTGCCTCCTGACCATATTACACCTGAACTTAGCCTGTATTGCTGCTTTTTCCTGGTGTGTTACACCAACAGGATTTTGCGGCACTTACAGCGGGCGGAGTGTGCCTCCTGACCATATTACACCTGAACTTAGCCTGTATTGCTGCTTTTTCCTGGTGTGTTACACCAACAGGATTTTGCGGCACTTACAGCGGGTGGAGTGTGCCTCCTGACCATATTACACCTGAACTTAGCCTGTATTGCTGCTTTTTCTTGGTGTGTTACACCAACAGGATTTTGCGGCACTTACAGCGGGCGGAGTGTGCCTCCTGACCATATTACACCTGAACTTAGCCTGTATTGCTGCTTTTCCCATTTCCCTGCAGGCCATTAGAATGTCTGGAAGGCAAACAAGGAGAGGCAGACAGTCAGGAGCCAATAAAAGAGGGCAAGCAGGCTCTGTGTCTAGAGACAACAGTGCTGGTCGTGGACGCGGTGCATCGCCATCAGCACGTGGCCATGGGACACGCTTGTCCTTCTTTTCAGCAGCTGGACGTGTTGAGCCGCATCATGCCGAAGACTTGGTAGAGTGGATGACCAAGCCCTCCTCATCCTCTCTCACCCAGGCTCAGGGTACTGGCAAAGCAGCTGCCAAAGCGTCCTCTTCCCTGGTATCAATGTCATCATCAGTCACTCCTTCCCTAGACCAACCATGTCCTCCTGAGGAGTCCCCCGAACTGTTTGAGCACAGTGTTGGGTACATGCTCCAGGAGGATGCCCAGCGTTTCGAAGGGTCTGATGATGATACCCAGCTAGAGGAAGGCAGTAGCGTGAGAGCAGAGAGAGGGGATGCTCAAGAAGGACACCAATCTGGCAGTCATGTTCCAGCAGCTGCAGCATACTGCCAGATTGGCTCCAGTGATGAGGAGGGAGGGGATGATGAGGTCACCGACTCCACGTGGGTGCCTAATAGGAGAGAGGAGGAGGAGGATGAGGAGGAGGCACATCTCCAACGAGGCAGGATGCCCTCGGGGGGCCAGCGTAAGGGCAGCACACTGACGGAATCACACCGCAGAGCTCCGCCTGTGCAGGGCGCTGCCTCTGCCCGTTATTCAAAAAGTTCTTTGGTGTGGGCCTTTTTTGAGTCGAGTGCATCAGATCGCACAGCTGCTGTTTGCAACATATATCTCAAGCGTATATCGCGTGGCCAAAACATCACCCGCTTAGGCACCACATGCTTGACAAGACATATGTTGACCTGCCATGCAGCTCGATGGCAAGCCTACCTTAAAGACCCACACCAAAGAACAAAGCGGACCTCTTCTTGCACCCCATCAGCTGGGATCTCCAACCCCACTATACCTTCAGTCCTCTCTGAAACCTGCTCTGAGAGGAATGAAGGTGTAGAATTAGGTGTGTCACAGCCAAGTACTTGCGGGCTCTCTGCTAGCAGTACACCGACGTCCGATTCTAGCAGGCAAATTTCCCTGCCCCAGCTGCTGGACCGTCGAAAGAAGTTCACTCCCAGCCATCCACATGCCCAGCGGTTGAATGCTAGCTTGGCTAAATTGCTAGCGCTTCAACTGCTGCCTTTTCAGTTGGTAGACTCGGCCCCCTTCCGTGAGTTTGTGCAATGTGCGGTTCCTCAGTGGCAGGTTCCCAAACGCCACTTTTTCTCACGGAAGGCGATTCCGGCTCTCTACCGGCATGTGGAAGGCAATGTCTTGGCCTCGCTGGACAGGGCGGTCAGCGGTAAGGTGCATATTACCGCTGACTCATGGTCCATCAGACATGGACAGGGACGTTACCTTTCTTTCACGGCCCATTGGGTCACTCTTTTGGCAGCTGGGAAGGATGCAGGACAAGGTGCAGTAGTGTTGGAGGTTGTTCCACCGCCACGCCTCCAAAATGCTACTACTGGTTGTGACACACCTCTGTCCTCCACCCCCTCCTCTTCTTCTTCCTCCGTGACCTCTTCCTGTGCTTTGTCCTCGGAACCAGCGGTGCTCCGTAGGCGTTCAACGGGCTACACAAGTACGCAGGCAAAAAGATGCCATGCCGTGCTTGCGCTGGTGTGTTTGGGGGACAGGAGCCACACTGGGGCAGAGGTTCTGTCTGCTCTGCAGGGGCAGGCCGAGAGGTGTCCTCGGAACCAGCGGTGCTCCGTAGGCGTTCAACGGGCTACACAAGTACGCAGGCAAAAAGATGCCATGCCGTGCTTGCGCTGGTGTGTTTGGGGGACAGGAGCCACACTGGGGCAGAGGTTCTGTCTGCTCTGCAGGGGCAGGCCGAGAGGTGGTTGAAGCCACGCCAGCTTAAGCCAGGAATGGTAGTTTGCGACAATGGCACCAACCTCCTCTCCGCTCTCCGACAGGGACAACTGACCCATGTGCCCTTTGTGGCTCACGTCCTTAACCTGGTGGTGCAGCGGTTCTTGGGCAGGTACCCGGGCTTACAGGATGTCCTGAGGCAGGCCAGGAAAGTCTGTGTGCATTTCCGCAGATCTTATAATGCCAGTGCTCGCCTGGCTGAGCTGCAAAAGGAGTTGAACCTGCCCAAGAACCGCCTTATATGTGACATGCCCACCAGGTGGAACTCAATGTTGGCCATGCTGCAGCGGCTGCACACGCAGCAGAGGGCCATCAATGAGTACCTGTGCGACTACGGCACCAGGACAGGGTCAGGGGAGCTCGGGTTTTTTTCACCACGCCAGTGGGGCATGATCAGGGATGCATGCACTGTCCTGGCACCATTTGAGGAGGCCACGAGGATGGTGAGCAGTGACAGTGCATGCATCAGTGACACTGTACCTCTTGTCCACCTGTTGGAACATACGCTGCGTGGAATAATGGACAGGGCACTTGAGGCAGAACAGAGGCAGGAAGAGGAGGACTTCCTTGCCTCTCAAGGCCCCCTTTACCCAGACAGTGTTCCTTCTGTCCCACCCATTGCACAGGAAGAAGAGGAGGAGGAGGAGGATTGTGTCAGCATGGAGGTGGAGCCTGGCACTCAGCATCATCAGCAGCAGTCTTTTAGGGATGATTTACAGTCCCAAGAAACCAGTGGACTTGTACGTGGCTGGGAGGAGGTGGCTGCGGATCATGTCGTCCTTAGTGACCCAGAGGACTCCGGACTGAATGCCCCAGCTAACCTACGCTGCATGGCCTCCCTGATCCTGCAAAGTCTGCGGAAGGATCCTCGTATTCTTCGGATCAAGGAGAGGGACCATTACTGGCTGGCCACTTTCCTTGATCCACGGTACAAGGGTAAGGTTGCGGACCTTATCTTACCGTCGCAGAGGGAGCAGAGGATGAGACAACTCCGGGAGGCCTTGCAGAAAGGTCTGTGCAACGCGTTCCCAGAGACTGGGAGGTTACAAACTCCTGGTCCTGGACAACGAGTTGCTGAGGCTTCGGTCAGTCAAAGAAAGAGCGGTGGGGAAGGTGGCCGTCTGACCGATGCGTTCAGACAATTCTTTAGTCCGCAGCCCCAAGGTATGATCGGTTCCAGCAACCATCGCCAGCATCTGATATACATGGTGCAGGAATACCTAGGGGCAAGGTCAGACTTGGACACCTTCCCCACCGAAAATCCTCTGGCTTACTGGGTCTTGAGGATGGATCACTGGCCAGAGCTTGCACAGTATGCAATTGAGCTACTGGCCTGTCCTGCATCCAGCGTTCTTTCAGAACGCACATTCAGTGCTGCTGGAGGATTTGTCACGGATCACAGGGTGCGCCTGTCCACCGACTCTGTTGATCGACTGACCTTCATAAAGATGAACCAGTCTTGGATCACCACCAGCTACCAAACACCTGAAGCTGATATAACAGACTAATTTATTTTCAAATGTCACATCCCTTCAAAACTGATGCTGATGCTGAGAGACTGTCCTGTTATGTTGACTGACTATCCTCCTCCTCCTCAATGATCCGATTGATGATGATAGCTTGGAAGAACATATTTGTTTCTGGGTGCCGCCACCAGTGGCTAAGGCCCAATTTTTCAGCCCCTGTTTAACAGGGGCGTGTTATTACAATTTTTTATGCAATGCTTTGCAGCAGGGCTCATTCCTGCACTCCAACTAGAGTATCTGGGAGTGGTTGCAGTGTCGTGGCACCAGCACCAGTGGCTAAGGCCCAATTTTTCAGCCCCTGTTTAACAGGGGCGTGTAATTACAATTTTTGATGCAATACTTTGCAACAGGGCTCCTGCTGCTTGCAGGGCTCCAAGTACAGTATCTGTGAGGGGTTGCAGTGTTGTGGCACCAGTGCCTAAGGCCCAATTTTTATGCCCCTGTTTAACAGGGGCATGTAATTACAATTCTTGATCTAATAATTCACAGCAGGGCCCATTCCTGCGCCCACCAAGACTAACTGTGAGGCCTTACAGTGTTGTGTCAACACCACCACCACCACCACCACCAAAGGCCCAATTTTTCAGCCCCTGTTCAACAGGGGCATGCAATTACAATTCTTGATCTAATAATTCACAGCAGGGCCCATTCATGCGCCCACCAAGAGTAACTGTGAGGGCTCAGTGTTGTGGCAACACCAACATGTAAGGGGCAAATTTCAGCTGAGTATATACGGCAGGCCCCTACTTTCAAACATCCAACTTACAAACGACTCCTCCTTGCAAACGGAAGGATACAACAGGAAGTGAGAGGAAATCTACCCCTAGGAAGGCAAATTCTCTCCTGTAAGAGTTAATATGGGAAAAAAAGTGTCTCCTCTCCACTGATGCTTTATCACCAATTCTTGTTTCAATAAAAACCCAAAATTTTCAAAAAACATTTGTCATTAGGACGGAAAGTGAGGTGAACTGTTCTGAACAGGTGCACACTACACAGACAGCAAAACAAATGTTACAGGGGTGATAACCCTTCCCTATGTTTTCCAAAAAGCTTAAAAATAGATTTTTTGGCTGGAGCTACACTTAAACAATGTACCTGTTCAAAATTACAAACAGATTCTACATAAGAACAAACCTACAGTCCCTGTCTTGTATGCACCGCCTGTATACGGCTGTTCAGAGTATATAGGGCCTTTTTTATTTTGTGTGCGGGGTTCCCCTTAATATCCATACAAGACCCAAAGGGGCTGGTAATGGGCTGGGGTAAGGGGGGGGGGGGTTGTGATGGGGTAGCTATGTCATTTTTCTTAAAGATTTTCATCCATATTACCGGGACCAGACATTACATTAAAGCCGCAAGCAGTTTTAAATGGCTTTTTTTCCTTTAGAAATGTAATTTTGTGCAGGGACAGTTCTAAACACGGGAAACACGTGGCACTTCACAGGCATACTTTAGACTTTTTTTTTCACTTTATGCATCATTAAAATGACTGCTCCTGAAAAACGTCCGTTTTTAAAACTTTTTTTTGGATTGATACATGTCCCCTGGTGCAGAACCCGGGTTCCCAAACCCTTTTTAGGACAATAACATGCATATTAGTCGTTATAAATAGCACTTTAGATTTCGAACGTTCGCATCCATTGTATTTAATAGGGTTCTAAAGTTCGTGCAAACTTTCGGTCCGTTCGCGGCTTCTGGTGCGAACCGAACCCGGGGGTGTTCGGCTCATCACTACTGTACATAAAGGGGCCAATTCATGTAGGTATATGTAGGAAGAACAGTGTGGGAGAATGGACAGTCACTACGTGTCCTTCAGACTCTCTGACACACGAGGCCACATTGTTGTAAACCAGAAGAGTATGGGAAGTAGCTGCTGGTTGGTTTCTGCACTAATGAAATTCATTTTTTGTAAGTCGAAAATGTGAAGAACTTTTGCTCAATGCCTCTTGCTTGTCACCATCTCAATGCCAGCAGGTAGGCCTGCCTATACTTGTCTTTTGAATATTCTTCATTAAGTTTTCACAAGTAGGCAGAAATAAAGGCATGAGAATACAACCGGCCAACCATTGGACGCATCCCAAGTAATAACAGAGTGAACTAATGTTCAAAACAATCCAGTAGAAGAAGTATATACATGCTAGAGCAGGGGTGCTCAACCTTTGAAGAGCGAGAGCCACTTAAAGTGGAGTTCCACCCAAAAATGGAACTTCCACTTTTTGGAATCCCCCCCCCCCACTCCGGTGTTACATTTGGCACCTTTCAGGGGGGAGGAGGGAGCAGATACCTGTGTAATACAGGTATTTGCTCCCACTTCCTGGCATAGATTACTGCAGTTGTCGTGGTGACCTATGCCACATCCGGCGCCTACTCTGTACCCCCCCTTGCTTTCTTCTGGGAGACACACAGGTCCCAGAAGACAGCAGGGACCAGTGAGGACGCGCTGCGTGACTCGCGCATGCGCAGTAGGGAACCAGGAAGTGAAGCCACAAGGCTTCACTTCCTGATTCCCTTACCGAAGATGGCGGCAGCAGCATCCGAGAACCGACGGACAGATTGTCTTCAGCTGCCGACATCGCAGGCGCCCTGGACAGGTAAGTGTCCATATACTAAGTCAGCAGCTGCAGTATTTGTAGCTGCTGACTTTTAATATTTTTTTTTCGGCGGAACACCGCTTTAAGTGATTTGGTATCGGTCAAGGCCTGCGACCGGTTAACAAATCACTTAAGTGGCCCTCACGCTTCAAAGGGTTGAGCACCCCTGTTCTAGCATGTATGGATCGGTTCATGTATATGCTGCCCCTGCCGCCCCTCCTGTCCAAGTGTAATCATCTCAACTATGGGGTTTTACCGCACCCCCAAACCGCAAATGTAAACAAGCCCTACTGTCCTAAGCCCTCTATAAAGCTGCTTTCAAACAAATGCGCTGCAGTGCACCTGCAGCTTTCCTATGGGTTAGCTGCTCTTTGCCATAGACTTCTATTATCTTGCAGGGGTGGTGCACTTTCTGAAAGCACACCAAAACTTCTGCATTAAGTTTGAGGTTGAGGGTCACATCAGAGGGCTTGGAGGGCAACGGGTTGAGCACCCCTGTGCTAGAGCATTGCACATTTGTCTTTTAATGTGTATTGTAGTTTTTAGGTTTGCTCTATTGGAGCATGCAGTATATAAAAAGTAGACACCGAGCTGATCAAAAATAAGGGACAAATGAGGAGGAAAGAGGGACAGAGGGACTTTGTTGAAACTGAGGGACAGTCCCTCAAAATCAGGGACAGTTGGAAGCTATGACACAAGTGAGGAGGATGGAGGAATGTGCCATTGTATTCTGACAACCAGGACTCCTCAGTTGTTAGATTACACTGATCAGTGGTTGCTGAGAACAAGCAGGAGCGCCCACACATGGATCGAAATGTAGCCAGTCCCTGCTGAACTGACTGAAGTTTGATCCATCTATGGCCAGCTTTAGTGAGTGTAATTCATCAATAGAAAATACTCCCATATGCAATTAAAAACTCAATGAAAGACAAATGAATAATTGATGTGTGTGCATCTAGTATTTAAAGTGACCCTGTCAAGTCTCAAACAAATCCTAAATCCAGGTGTCTGCTGTAGAAGAGGTATTATGCCGCGTACACACGATCGTGATTCACGGCGGTGAAAACACCGCTGTGAATCACGACATGAAAAAAAATGAAAAACGAGGGAACGGCATTTTCCCCCACACGCGACCGTTTTTCCCGTAATTTTTTTCATTGTCGAGAAAAACGACCGTCTGTGGGCTCCGCGGCAGTGTCTCCCTATGGGAAAACTGCCGCGGAAAAAAATGATGGAAAAAAACGATGAGAAAATTTAGAACATGTTCTAATTTTTCTCGTCGTTTTTCCTGCCGTTTTTCTCAACGAGAAAAACGGCATAAAGCCCACAGACGATCGTTTTTCTCGGCGAAAAAAAAAAATTTCATTTTTCCCGACGGGAAAAATGATTGTGTGTACGCGGCATTAGACTCACCTCTCGGGCAGCATATGTCTTCTATTCTCCCTCTGTTTCAGCATTGCAGCTTCCAAGCGGTATTCTTCAGCATCCAACACTTCCAGGATTGTCACTGTGGTTCCTCCACCCCCTATGTCACCACAGGTCACAGCAACCCATTCAGAACATTATTAACCCCCCCCCCCATCACCACCTCCAAACTCTCCCATTACCCAAGTCAAGTATGCTCGACCTGTGGCCTGTGGAGCCACCTGATGTGGCCCGTGACCTCAAACCTATGGCTGCCAGTCCTCAATAATCCCAGCAGCTGTCATACACAAGCTGCTATTGAGGATGGCTCCTTGCGCTTCTCCTTCATAACACATAGACACATTTAGAGGAGCTTTTAGCCGATTGGATCACATTTAGTGGCATCGATAGAGGAGTTTTGAAGGTGGATTCTCACAGATGTGTGGTGAGCTTGGTGTCATTCTCGGAGCATGTGAGTGCATTATGTGCCATTTTATCTTTGCTTTAAGTGGTGGTAAAGGTTCATTTATTTATTTTTTTAAATAACAAACATGTCATACTTACCTCCACTGTGCAGTTTGTTTTGCACAGAGTGGCCCCGATCCTCCAGTTCTGGGGTCCCACAGCAGCTCTCTCGACTCCTCCCCGCAATAGCTAACCCCCTCTGGGAAGCTCTCTCCCGAGTGGGTTACCCTACGGGCGCGCTCCCGTGTCATACACTCGGCGCCAGGGATGCGCAGAGCAGGTGGACGGGCTCAGGTAAGTAAAACGGGGGGGGGGGGGGGCTGGGGGGCCCGTGATTGCCAGGTGTTTTTCACATTAAAGCATAGGACGCATTAAGGGGAAAAAACACGAACCTTTACAACCCCTTTAATAAAGAAGTTTATTGCACTACTAGGGCATGTGCTTCCCTGGTCTGTTTTTTGTTTAGATCAGAGGTCTCCAAACTGCCAATCCAGGGGCCAGATGTGGCCCTTTGCTTGCCTTTATCTGGTTTTTGGGGCACTATTCCTTCCACTGATATAAGGCACTCTTTCTCCCGCTGACACCAATGATGGGACACTATTCCTTACACTGAGACCAGTGATGGGACACTATTCCTCCCACTGACACCAATAATGAGGCACTATTCCTTCCACTGATACCAGAGATGGGGAACTAATTCTCCCACTGATACCATTGATGAGGTACTATTCCTTCCACTGACACCAATGATGAGGCACTATTCCCTCCACTGACACTAATGATGGGGTACTATTCCCTCCACCGATACCAATGCTGAGGCACTATTCCCTCCACTGACACCAATGATAAGGCACTATTCCCTCCACTGACACTAATGATGGGGTACTATTCCCTCCACTGACACCAATGATAAGGCACTATTCCCTCCACTGACACTAATGATGGGGTACTATTCCCTTCACTGACACTAATGATGGGTCACTATTCCCTCCACTGACACTAATGATGGGTCACTATTCCCTCCACTGACACTAATGATGGGGTACTATTCCCTCCACTGACACCAATGATGTAAATTATTTTTGCTCCCACTGACCACCAAGCCTTTGGCACTGTTTACTCCCACCGATGCCAGGGCATATTCTACTCTCACTGGCCAGTCTTGGCCCCCTAAAGTTTGAATAGCAGTAAACTTGCCCTTTGTTTTGAAAGTTTAGAGGCCCCTTGTTTAGTTTGTCCACAGTCCTTGTTTTAGCAATTCAAGAGATGGCTGCAAAGACCCTGGAATAGCGACGGCTACAACACTGGTTTGGAGCTTTTTTTGCTGGTCACACCTGAGCGTGAGAGTGGGATTAATGGTGATCTAGCTGATAAAAAAAAATAGATTTTTGTGATTAAATAGTGAATAAACATCCAACAGGGATTGTTCTCATGGAAAATGATGATCCTGATGGTTTAAAATCTTCATTGTTATTCAAAATACAAAATTTCATTGTAGCCCGTGACCGGTTACCAAATCACTTAAGTAAACCCTCCTATCGTTTTCAGCCAAGTAAGCTGCCATCTTTGCCTCTGTTTAATCTACAACTGCCATGATGCTGCACATGTGATCAGTTATGACAACAGCCATTGGATTGTTTGACAGTTTGGTTGAGCACAGCCAATGGGAGTGTTACATTTCCGGCACGTTCCGGAAATGAAACTGTTTTATGGATGGGTTTACTTCCGCTTTAAGTGGCCTGCGCTCATCAAAAGGTTGAGCACCCCTGACCTAAACTCTTATCTCCTGCCATGTACCAGAAGGGCAAGGCAATTATCCCCCCTCCAACATACACCCCCAATTGGATGGTTTTCATCAGACAAACCGATCGTGTATGGTACCCATCGGTCTTTTTTCCATCGGATGGAAAAAATAGAACTTGTTTTAAATTTTTCCGATGGATAAAAAACCGATGGGAATTTCCGATCGTCTATGGGCAAGTCCATCGGTTAAAAAACCCACGCATGCTCAGAATCAAGTCGACGCATGCTCAGAAGCATTAAACTTATTTTTTCTCGGCTCATCGGAGTGTTTTACGTCACCGCGTTTGGAACGGTCGGTTTTTTGACTGCTGGTGTGTGGCCAAGACTGATGAAAAACAGTTTCATCGGATTTCCGATGGTCAAATCCATCGGACGAAAATCCATAGGTTATCCGATCGTGTGTACAGGGCTTAAGAGCCGGTTCACACAGGGGCAACACGACTTCCAGCGCGACTTTGGGAGGCAACTTGGACACGACTTGAGCATGAATCACAGCGCGACTCCAGGCAACTTACAAGGCAACGTCATGTTGCCTCTAGGACAGGTGACTTTCCAGTGGCCAATCAAACAATAATCAGCTCTGTGGGAGGGAGGGAGGAGGGAGGGTTTTGCCTGGAAAACTATTTTTACTTCCTGGAAAGTTGCTTCAGTTAAGACAGGGGATCCGACTTGGAGGCAACTTCCATTTGAAATCTATGGGTACAAGTCACCTAGAAGTCGGATTGAAGTCGTACAGGAACCTTTTCTGAAGTCGGAGCGACTGCAGTAGTGTACATTAGGACGGCTCCATTCACTTCAATTACTTTTCTAAACCGCGCGACTTGGGGTGACCTGAAGTCGGATCCCAGAACGCCCCTGTGTGAACCGGCACTTAAGCCTTTGTATTTGGGGAAACAAACCAGGGCAAGTACCTACCTTTTCATGTCTTTTTGTTTGCTTTAAAACTGAACTCCAGGCTAATACAACAGACATATTAATGCTGAACATGCCAATATACCGTAAGATCTTGATTTAGATAGTGCCTGTAGATAAAGGTGAGATACATGAGCAATAGACACATACAACTGGCATGATGTATTCATTTATCATGTTCTAAATGAATGAAAATGCACATTTTCCATACAGAGAAAGTAAGTACACCCCTATATTTACCACCATTTCAGATCCATGAAATTAGAATCCGGTGTTCCGGGTTAGGTGCCAACGATCAGAATCTCAGGGAGGTAATTAGACCATAGACGTCTTGGGTCTGGTGTTCACTTTGCTATTGACGTGTGTGGTGTCATAATGCCAAAATCAATAGAACTCTCTAAGGCCCTCAGAAAGAAAGATGTGGATGTCTATGAGTCTGACAAAGGATTTAAAAAGATAATCAAATGATTTGAAAAAATCACTCCACTGTAAGGAAAATAACCTATAATTGGCATAGAATTCAAACAACTGCTAATTGGTTCAGAACTGGTCAGTCCAGCAAATTCATCCCAAGAGTTGAATGTTTGATGTTTAAAGAAGTCTAATTGCAGGGTGTTCAGATAACTCTTGCAACAGTTGGGGTCAAAGTGCATTCATCTGCAACCAGAAAGAGATTGCACCAATTCAACCTGTAAGGGAGTGTTAAGAAAAAGTCTCTTGCCAAAAAAAAACACATCAGAGAAAGATAACAATTTGCTATCCAATAGGCAAAGACCGGGCCCTCTAGAACTGTGTGTTCCCGAAGACTGATCAAAGATAAAGTTTTCAGTAAAAGTGGACATGTTTGCCGTAAACTGAACACAGTATTTGAGGGGACCACAAAAATCAAATTTCTGACTGAAATCTAAGACCCCGTACACACTATTAGATTTTCTGCAGATTTTTGTCTTCAGATTTACCAAAACCATATAATATGAGGTCAAACCTTTATGCCGCGTACACACGATCGGAATTTCCGACAACAAATGTTCGATGTGAGCTTTTGGTCGGATATGGGATTTTAGGCAGGATGCCTGGACATACCCAAAAAAACTACAAACAACAAATTATTATTATTATTATTATTTCTTTATTATTTAAATAGTTTATTCAAATAAATAACCATAACATATATATATATAATTTTATTACTTATATATTTTTTTTTTTGGATAAAATTCGGCCGCGGCTTATACTATTGGTTTTTTCATTTAAAATATATCATCATAACCATATCAATAAATAATTCAAATCACATAAATGAAATAAGAAACCAGCTCAGCCACTACGACTCAAGCTGAAAGGAATCATCCTTTAAAATTTCCCCACAACATTTGTTCTTTTTAGAAATATTACAAAAGAACCACACCACATAGTTTTTAGCCGCGACAAAGGGAAGGGGGGGTGGGAAGTTCCGCTGTTAATCCTCTTTAGGACGACTGGCCCCGGACCTCCCGGACTAGCCCTTTAAATAGGGACCCCGAAGGCTTCTAGAAAGATCTATGGGTCAGATGACCCCAATTGACCAATCATGAAACCAGGGTACCCTGAATTTTTTTCCCAGTAACTGGTCAGTTCAACCAATCCCTAACTTTCCCGCCTGACTGACCTAACTGACCTATCCTGGACTCAGGACTTTTTTCCCCAGCAACAATCTGCCTGACCTATCCTTATCCTTCCCTCTTAAACTCAAAAGGGGGGAAACTTGAAACTGCTCCTGCCAACAATCCCATAAGGAAAAGGGGAGCCTTAAAACAGCCTTATCCCCTTTTCCTCACATGGGATTTTAGGCAGGATGCCTGGACATACCCAAAAAAACTACAAACAACAAATTATTATTATTATTATTATTTCTTTATTATTTAAATAGTTTATTCAAATAAATAACCATAACATATATATATATAATTTTATTACTTATATATATATTTTTTTTTTTTTTGGATAAAATTCGGCCGCGGCTTATACTATTGGTTTTTTCATTTAAAATATATCATCATAACCATATCAATAAATAATTCAAATCACATAAATGAAATAAGAAACCAGCTCAGCCACTACGACTCAAGCTGAAAGGAATCATCCTTTAAAATTTCCCCAAAAGACAGGACGGGTTGTTACAACCCCGACTGTCACCCAAACCCCAGCACGCGGCTCTTTCAATGCAAGATTGGAAAGAAACATTAAGTATGTCCAGGCCAATTTCCGAAAGATGAACCCCATCTGCCCTATAAAGGCCCGAAATTCCACCCTCTAGATCTACATGACGAAAAGAGAAACCCATGTCCGGGGCCATGAATTTCTCAATAGCCCTATTTATCCTTTTCCTGACTTTTTCAAAGGGTTTAAAAACCATAGACTCCAGCCATCTCAACCTAGGGATAATTTCAGAGAAAACAATCACCATATTTGGATAGGATTGTTTCAAAACTTGGAGTGTATCCTTAATACTAAAAATAAGATCTAAAGTTCTCATCTGACCAACGTCATTCCCTCCCAAATGTAAAATTAACACATCAGGTTCAGGCCAATATGATAATAATGAACTGAATTCAAAAAGTAACTCCTCCCAAAGCATTCCCCTCCTACCGAACCATAAGACTTGAAATTGTGATGGATCCAGGCCTAAATTCGAAGTGTAATAACGAGCATTAGCCCGATGATGCGCCCAAAACACGAAGGAGTGTCCAATAATCCAGACCACTCCAGGCACACCTAAAATAATCAAACAACAAGATTAGGACGTACATATAACTGAAAAGAATTAGACTTCCATCTCCCCAAGCTCTTAATTCTGCTATCAATAAACCCCAACCTTGCAGCTTCCGTGGCAGCTCCGATTCTGAAAGAGTGCGAAGAAATCCTGACGTTAGCTAGATTCAATAACTTGCAGCACCTGGACAATATTTTATTAAATTGAAACTTAGTCAAAGGAGAAGAATCCATATGAATGAACAGCATACCGTCCGAATGAGGCCGAAGTTTCAAATAAGCCGATAAACTTGCCACCGGGCAAATCACCGACCCAGGGGAAGACAGCAAATGTATCCAATTGCCTTTCCCCATCTGGTCGGTTTTACTACCTCGAATGAATATTTTCAAATTCGAATCATTCAGGATTATGTGCTTAAGTAGCAACCCAGACGGATTTCTTTTGCTCATCGACACTATTCCAGATACTCGGAGTGCTGCAAAAAAGGCCATAGTAAAAACTGCATTAAATAGAGTAGCCTCGAAAGAAGAAGAACAAACTGAAGCAGTTATAGCACAAAGGGATTCCAATATCTCGGGAGTAATGGGTTGTCTATTATCAATATTGCAATGAGACTTTTTATAACCTTTAAGTGCTTGTTGTACTGAAAAATAGGATAAACAAGAGGTCAAACTGTTCAATTTCTGAAAAAAGGATATACCTGACAGCGTCTTATACACATAAGACCAAGAATATTCTTTATTCATAAGACATTCCAAAAAGGACAAAACCAATATTTCGGACACATCCGAAAATTGGGCCCTCTTGGAATTTAAAAATTGCAACCATAGCAACCACGAGGACCGATAACTGGACCAAGAAGTGGTAGCCAAAGATTTCTCTATATTGTCTGAAATTAAACGATATCCCATAAACGTGATGGACAAGGAGTCCCGACAAGGTCCGCTGTGGGTAACAGGGAGAAAAAACGCTCCATCTGTAAACGAGAGAGTGCGTCAGCCGTCTCATTCACCCTACCTGGGATGTATTTAGCTTTAATCCAAATGTTGTGACACAGGCATTTATACACTAGATAACGTAACAGGGCTATCACAGGAGGAGATTTGGAAGTCAAACAGTTGACTGCAAACAAAACACCCCTATTATCAGTACTGAAAAGGATTCTCCTGTTTGCAAACATATCACCCCAAATCTCCAACGCAACTATAATAATAAAGTTCCAAAAGTACAATATTATTGCACAAACCCCTACTTACCCAACTCTGAGGCCAAGTAGCGGAGCACCACTGGTTTTTCCAAACGGCTGCAAAACCCACTGATCCAGCCGAATCAGTGGATAAGCAGAAATCACTATCCCTAACAAACTCATCCTGCCAAAAAGTTCTCCCATTAAAGTGTATTAAAAAATTATACCAAACTAATAAATCTTCTTTTAAATCTACTGTCAATCGAATATGTGCATGAGGGTTCTTGATTCCTGATATAGCTAAATATAAACGCCTAGAGAAAATTCTACCTACCGGTAAAATGCGTGTAGCAAAAGCTAACAAACCCAGTAAAGACTGTAATTCTTTTAAAAGAATCTTCTTCTTCTTGATAAAAGACAGAAGAAGATTCTTCAACTTTTCAACTTTCTCTACAGGCAACCTAAACTCCTTTTGAACGGTGTCAATTGTGATACCTAAAAATTCAATGCATGTAGAAGGAAAAACCATTTTCTCATGCGCTAATGGAATACCAAAATCTTCGCAAATGGCTATAAAATGTTGCAATAATGACATGCAAGCACTGGAATCAGAAGAACCCATAAACAAAAAATCGTCTAAATAGTGCATCAGGAAAGGGGATCCTGACTTACACGATACCACCCATTCCAAAAATGTAGAGAACTCTTCAAAATATGAGCATGATAGTGAACAACCCATTGGCAGACAACGATCAAAATAAAACTTTCCTTGAAATTGAAAACCCAAAGAATTAAAACAGCTAGGGTGAATCGGAAGTAACCGAAATGCTGCTTTTATATCTGCCTTTGCTAGAAGAGCTGAGCCTCCTAGCACCCTAAGTTTTTGGATAGCCTGCTCAAAAGAAGCATAAGAGACTGCCGATAGCCCATCATCTATCTGATCGTTTAATGAAGATCCCACTGGAAAAGACAGATGAAGTATTATGCGAAAAGAATTTGGTTCTTTCTTTGGTACAACACCCAACGGGGACAAACGAAAATCCCGAAAAGGAGGTTCATCAAAAGGGCCTGATATTCTACCCAAAGCAATTTCTGCTTCCAATTTTCTTTTAACTATAACTGGAAAATCCGAAACAGATTTCAGATTATCCACCATCGTGCAACCTGTTCCGTAAAACTGAGGAATTAAAAAACCTTCCTGAAAACCTCTAGTGAGAAGCTCCGCCTTCTGACGATTTGGGTACTGCTGTAGCCAAGGAAGCATGTTTTCCACTATCACCGGTGATGTTGCTTTTAAGAAAAAATTCCTTCTGCGGCTGCTGCTGATTAGCAGCTGACATTTTGCGAAAGCATTTAGCCACCGGGTGCGACCCCCCACAGAAAGCACACTCGTGCTTGTATCTGCATGTAGCAGGCCATCTGCATTGGCTGTCATTAAAAGAAAAGCATAAGCCCTTCTTGTACGAACCCGTTGGCATTGGTGTGGGATTACCTGAGGTTACCCTGGGCAAAGATGGTTTCTGTGGAAGAAAAAGGTTAAGCCACAGGCCCACATCTTTTGACCCCCACTGCAAACCCGGGTAAAGGGACATTTTATGTCGGAAAGCCTCATCATATGTAAACCAGGAAAAACCTGAAAAGCACCAGTAGGCTTCCTGTATGATATCAATGTGTTGAAAAAGTCCCGGACTTTTATCCGGAAATCTTTCACACAAAACACTTGAAAATATGCAAAATCCTTGCAACCAGTTGGAGAATGACTTAAAAGGTACACTTTTGCGTCTATCTTCATCTAATTTGTCACCTTTTTCAGCTTTAGAAAAAGGCTCCTTCAAGGATGGTAACAATGTTAAAATATCAATAAAGTCACCATTCCAAATTTTTTCCTTCACTGTGGAAGATAGATGAAAACCTAGAGGTGATAAAAAACAAGGCATTGATTCTTTCACATGGTTGTCAGACACTGCTATAGGAATGGAATGCTTAACAGAGCTTGTTGCTACCATGGAAACCGGATCAGTAGCCTGTATTACCTCCGGAGCTGTCCCTGAAATCTTTTCAGCAGACCAAACCAGAGCAGCAGGTTCCTGTGACCCTAAGCCATGATCATTAGAAACAGAAAGAGTATTCACCTTAGTTTGATGTAATAACATATCTTTCTTAAAACTCTCCATAAATTTGGCTAACACATCTGAAAAACGATCAATTAAATGTACATTTAAAAGCTCACCTGTAGACTCACCCATGCCCATAGACATTGGCTGCTGTGATGCACAAAGCACTGGAATTGTACCAGCTGCTTCTGCATTTTGAAGAACCGGCACCGCTGCGCTGTCTGTGGCTGCTGGAAAACCGCCCCGCCGCCTGGCAGAACCATTCTGAAAGGACGCTGAATGTTGCCGTGGAGATGATGACCTCACTGGGGGGCGTGCCTCGACGTTCGCTGACACTGCCGCTCTATCTCTCTCTTCAGAATGGGAGAGACGCTTCCTTGCTTTCTGCGCTGGCTCCGCCTTCCGCTGTACGTCGCTCCGATTCGGGGGCGGGCTGAATCTCCTCCGCAACTTGCGCTTCCTCTTGCTTGGCAGCTCCGCCTCCCCGTCCATCACTGCCGCTGCTTCTGAGGCCCGACCTGGAAGCGGAAGTTCCGACCTCAACTCCGCCTCTTCTTCTTCCGCTCTGATGGCGGCGATATCCCCTTCATGCTGCTCCCCGATCTCCTCCTCGAACGCTCCGGCTTCTTGACCCGCAGGTAAGTCCAAGCACTGCCGTATCCAATCTTCTCCCTCCGCTTCCACCCGTTCCAGCAGCTGCCGAATCAGTGTCTTCATGCCGCCGAAGAGGATCAAACAGCGGATGTATTACAGCTCTTTGCCCAGTATTGTAGCTCAAGTTCCGCTGTTAATCCTCTTCAGGACGACTGGCCCCGGACCTCCCGGACTAGCCCTTTAAATAGGGACCCCGAAGGCTTCTAGAAAGATCTATGGGTCAGATGACCCCAATTGACCAATCATGAAACCAGGGTACCCTGAATTTTTTCCCCAGTAACTGGTCAGTTCAACCAATCCCTAACTTTCCCGCCTGACTGACCTAACTGACCTATCCTGGACTCAGGACTTTTTTCCCCAGCAACAATCTGCCTGACCTATCCTTATCCTTCCCTCTTAAACTCAAAAGGGGGGAAACTTGAAACTGCTCCTGCCAACAATCCCATAAGGAAAAGGGGAGCCTTAAAACAGCCTTATCCCCTTTTCCTCACATTCCGACAGTGTGTAGGCTCCATTGGACATTCCGACAACAAATGATTGAGAGCTGGTTCTCAATTTTTCTGACAACAAAAGTTCTTGTCGGAAATTCCAATCGTGTGTATCCAATTCCGATGCACAAAAATCCAACGCATGCTCGGAATCATTGAACTTCATTTTTCTCGGCTCGTTGTAGTGTTGTACGTCACCGCGTTCTTGACATTCGGAATTTCCGAGCAACATTTGTGTGACCGTGTGTATGCAAGAAGAGTTTGAGCGAACATCTGTCGGAAAAAAATCCACGGCTTTGTTGTCGGAATGTCCGATCGTGTGTACGCAGCATAAAGCCCTGTACACACGATCGGATTTCCTATGGATTCTAATCCGATGGATTTTTCCATCGGAAATCCGATGAAGCTGACTTCTATCAGTCTTGCCTACACACTATCAGTCAAAAATCCAACCGTCCCAAACGCCGTGGCGTAAAACACTCCGACAAGCCGAGAAAAATGAAGTTCAATGCTTCTGAGCATGCGTCGACTTGATTCTGAGCATGCGTGGGTTTTTTGTCCGATGGAGTTCCACACAGACGATCGGAATTTGCTATCGTTTTTTTTCCCATCGGATAAATTTCAAACATGTTCTATTTTTTCTCACCGATGGAAAAAAGACCGATGGGGCCCACACACGATCGGTTTGTCCGATGAGAAAAGTCCATCGGACTCTGCAGCCGAGCATCGGGACAATGTCTCCCTGCCTGTGATTAGCGCAGCGCGGTTCCGATGGTGCCGACTTCCTTGGCGGGCTCTGTACGTGTTCAATGCGAACACGCCTGAGCTCATCCCTAGTGTCATTCAGTGGGATGGCGGCTCTGCTACGCCCGGAGAGGAGGTGTGAGCGGAGGGCCTGTCCTGGGTGAGGCTGTGCGGCTGCTCTGTCAGTTACAGTTCCACTGCAGGCTGACACACAGCGGGCAGCCGGGGTGGCCTCTCAGCCTCATCTCCAGTGACAGCTCAGATCCCCACTGTATTCCGGGACACTGTATTGTCCCGGAATGAAGGTGCCCAGGACCCGGGACAGACCTGAAAAATGCGGGACTGTCCCGTGCAATGCGGGACTGTCCCAGGCAATCCGGGACACGTGGTCACCCTAGTTCAGATATGGTGAAAAAATCTATTTATATGTGGTGTATTTTTTCACATGACTGTATGTATTTTATCTGGGTATTTCGCTGTTTACTTGGAATTCAGTTTTAACACTACAAGTTCATTTTAATAAAGAATTGATCCTAGTATAGCAACTTACCACACATTCAATCTAAAATGACCTCCATTGCTTATGACTTATCTAGCTCATTTTGTAAGTCTTGCTTCAGGGTAGCCAATCTAATGCAGACTCCCCTTGCAATGGACATTGTAATTTCAGACTCTCAAGCCTATATGTCTTCTCTAATCTTTCTGTGTATTACTCGGTATAAATGGGTCAGCCTTGGCCTCTCGGCATCTATGAGAAGCAGAGCGTCTCTGCGTGGAATTGACGTGTTTCCTGCAGCCGCAGTGCATGGTGTTAGTATGTTGAATGTGATTTAATCTTTATCTCTATGACATATCAGATGCATGGCATGATATGTGGTTAGCAGGGTGTTCCTGCTTCTTCTATGACTTGAGCACATCTGTTTATGATTCTTACGCTGCGCCTCTTCACAGTGTGAGCTTGTTATATATTACGCACATTATCTACCATAGAAATTACCTCTACCCTGTGGATAGAAGTAATGTGTACTTATCCACCCACTCAAATCCATGTAGATATACACACACACACACACACGTATGTAAGTGTGCCGCACTAGATGGCGGTCCAGCCCATCGTTTGCACAATCCGCCTGTTAGTTTCCATTGCAAAATCTGAAAGATTGATTTTTTTTCTTTGGCCGATAGCCGACTTTATCCCATAATAGGAGCAGAGACAGACGCGCTGCTGCGTGCTTCAAGTGAACTTGTCGAGTTAATAAAGTTACTACACTGGTGTTGGGGATGGAAAGCAGGCAGGGGAAAGCATTGATTGGTCTGGAAACTGGAAAAATACGCAACAAGGCGCACTAACTACAGCGGTGCAAGAGCGTAACCTCTATTAGATTGTAAGCTCTTCTGAGCAGGGCCCTCCTAATCCTCTTGTATTTTATTGTATTGTAACTGTATTGTCTCCCTTTTATGTTGTAAAGTGCTGTGCAAACTGTTGGCGCTATATAAATCCTGTATAATAATAATAATAATAACCTTAGCAGGCCAGAAGTGATCATTCTCCTTGTGACAGTTCATAGCGCTGACAGTAAAAGGCGTACGTAATATTGGGCAATGCTGTGATGAAATAGGAGGTGAAGCACACAGAGCCCGGCTTGTGGGGGTTATTGAGGGTACTTCAGTACACCATATTTGGGGGGGAGGGACAGGACTAGGTGAGGCCAACATAACAAATGGGGCGCAAAGCTCCAATAATTCACATAATAGAAGTCCAGGGCCTGGAGGACTACAAGTCCCAGTGACCAGCCAGTCTTATAGTAACATACAGGGCAGTCCCAGGTCCCAGCAATCCCTAGCAGTACACAACTGGAACAGAACCATCCCAGTAATCCTCAGTAGTGCACAACAGAAAGAGAACCACAAATCCCAGCAAACCTTAGTAGTACACAACAGGAACAAAACCACAATTCCCACCAATCCCTAGTAGTACACAACAGGAAGAGAACCACAAATCCCAGCAATCCCTAGCAGTACTCAACAGGAAGAGAACCACAAATCCCAGCAATCCCTAGCAGTACTCAACAGGAAGAGAACCACAAATCCCAGCAATCCCTAGCAGTACACAACAGGAAGATAACCACAAATCCCAGCAATCCCTAGCAGTACACAAAAAAAGAGAACCACAAATCCCAGCAATCCTTATCAGTACACAACAGGAAGAGAACTACAAATCCCAGCAATCCCTATCAGTACACAACAGGAAGAGAACCACAATTCCCAGCAATCCCTAGCAGTACACAAAAAAAGAGAACCACAAATCCCAGCAATCCTTATCAGTACACAACAGGAAGAGAACTACAAATCCCAGCAATCCCTAGCAGTATACAACAGGAAGTGAACTACAAATCCCAGCAATCCCTATCAGTACACAACAGGAAGAGAACCACAATTCCCAGCAATCCCTAGCAGTATACAACAGGAAAAGAACTACAAATCCCAGCAATCCCTATCAGTACACAACAGAAAGAGAACTACAAATCCCAGCAATCCCTAGCAGTACACAACAGGAAGAGAACCACAAATACCAGCAATCCCTAGCAGTACACAACAGAAAGAGAACTACAATTCCCAGCAATCCCTAGCAGTACACAACAGGAAGATAACCACAAATCCCAGCAATCCCTAGCAGTACACAACAGGAAGAGAACCACAATTCCCAGCAATCCCTAGCAGTATACAACAGGAAAAGAACTACAAATCCCAGCAATCCCTATCAGTACACAACAGAAAGAGAACTACAAATCCCAGCAATCCCTAGCAGTACACAACAGAAAGAGAACTACAATTCCCAGCAATCCCTAGCAGTACACAACAGGAAGATAACCACAAATCCCAGCAATCCCTATCAGTACACAACAGGAAGAGAACCACAAATCCCAGCAATCCCTAGCAGTACACAACAGGAAGAGAACCACAAATCCCAGCAATCCCTAGCAGTACACAACAGGAAGAGAACCACAAATCCCAGCAATCCCTAGCAGTACACAACAGGAAGAGAACCACAAATACCAGCAATCCCTATCAGTACACAACAGGAAGAGAACTACAAATCCCAGCAATCCCTAGCAGTACACAACAGGAAGAGAACCACAAGTCCCAGCAATCCCTAGCAGTACACAACAGCAAGAGAACCACAAGTCCCAGCAATCCTTAGTACACAACAGGAAGAGAACTACAAATCCCAGCAATCCCTAGCAGTACACAACAGGAAGAGAACCACAAGTCCCAGCAATCCTTAGTACACAACAGGAAGAGAACCACAAGTCCCAGCAATCCTTAGTACACAACAGGAAGAGAACTACAAATACAAGCAATCCCTAGCAGTACACAACAGGAAGAGAACCACAAATCCCAGCAATGCTCCACTCCATCCCCCGTGTAGCTGCTTCTTTAAATTGACAATCAGCCTGTTCCGCCATGACTTCCTCTGTTTCCCACTGAAGCAAACACTTTAAGTCTTCTTAATCTTCTCAGGGCTGGGTTAGGACTTGTTTACACTTGTGGTTTCCTTTAAAGAGTGATCTGAGGTAGATAGCCCTTTAGGGGACATTTGAAAGGCGGTGAGAAGATGTTGCTTCCCTGCCACCTGTTTTAACCCCTAAAAACCCGTACTACAACGCCACATTCAGCCAAATGGGTCACGTTTGGTGGGCAGCACTTCTCATTGGGGGGTCATTGGGGGGTCATTTTGACTGTGTGGTGATGCAAAGCATCCCGAATATGGCATGCACACCCCTGTCCGCTGCCTTTGTAACTTAAAGGGGAGCAGTCGGGAGGCGATAAAAACGCGGCTCAACTGCAAGTCATTTATACTAGGCAGCGGCACAGAATGACTTTGGCCTTCCACCAGTCTATTTCTTCTTCTTCACTTTATACTTTACCTTTTGCCGGTGTTTCCAGGACGGTCACAGGACACGCAGGGTTCTCTTTTGCTTCTGATCTTCTCACGGCGATCAGCAATCTTCCATGCTTTGGAGAGCCATCTGTGAATGAATGGCGTGGTGGTAATGCCCCCTCGTGGGGTGGGGTGGGATGAGGCCATGACGCTTAGCACTGACAATATCTCCTCAGTCTATGGGGCTGAGTGATGTTGAGCATCATTCATCCTGGGAGACCGAGGACATCTTGTGGTGAAGAAGAGGTCCTGCGGGGGGACAGCTCCAGATTGAAGTTGAGTATTACATTCTGAGCTGCATTTTTTTTTAACAAGTGGACCTTTGACCAAAAAAAAAAAAAAAAAAAAGGATTAGCCACAAATTTGGATACAACCTAATTGCAAAAGGCTGTATTTTTTTTTCTTTAACATTTCAGTAGTAATGGCAAAACAGAATCAAGGGGAGTTTTCCTTTAAGTTTTTTTTGTTTTTATCCCATGTACACTATTTTGACAAAAGTATTGGGACGCCTGCCTTTACACGCACATGAACTTTATTGGCATCCCAGTCTTAGTCCTTAGGGTTTAATATTGATTGGCCCACCCTTTGCAAGGTCTATAGAGACATAGATGAGCAAGTTTGGGGTGGAGGAACCTGACTGGCCTGCACACAGTCCTGACCTCAAGCCGATAGAACACCTTTGGGATGAATTAGAGTGGAGATTGTGAGCCAGGCCTTCTCGTCCAACATCAGTGCCTGATCTCACAATTGCGCTTCTGGAAGAATAATCAAACATTCCCATAGACACACTCCTAAACCTTGTGGACAGCCTTCCCAGAAGAGTTGGAGCTGTTATAGCTGCAAAAGGTGGACCAACCCAATATTGAACCCTACGGACTAAGACTGGGATGCCATTAAAGTTCATGTGCGTGTAAAGGCAGGCGTCCCAATATATTCGACAATATAGTGTATGTAGCACTACCCCTGTAGGAGCTGCTGGTATTAGTTTGGGTCTGCACTCTGCCTGTCAACCCCAGAAATTTGGCTCGAACCCCCCCCCCCCCCCCCCTGGCACAACTGGATGACAATATGGATGTGGGACCCAATGGCAAAGAGGACCACAACAACACCACACTGTAATATGTATAGTTACCGTTACCTTGTCACTGGACACCTGACTCTCAGCTGCAATAGATAGAGTTCAACACAGGATGTAACTTAACCAATTGTAAAATGTTTACTTGGAAAAGAGTAGAACAATGGTTACAAGGATAAAATTGACAGTACACAGATCCCTGCAAAGTCAATGAAACATAACTGGTTCAAGATTTCTATATTACAAGACCCAATTACCATAACCTTGGTCACATGCGAGTAAGTGTATGGTGGAGGAATCTCCCAATGCTATGATACCGGCACTGGGACACTTTCCCACCAAGCCTCACACACACTTACTATAACAGCAGAAACACAGAGGCAATATAAACAGTTACATCAAGCATTAGAGTTCTTATGGCTATATGGCTCCCTCTAGTGGACAGTTCAAAGTGGTGCGTATCCCTTTGTAGTGAACGTTGCAGAGAAATAAAGTGATGACTGTTCCTTTAAGTTCAACTCGTCTTCTGCTAGCTCTGTTGGTGCACTTAATTGTATTCCAAACAATATGTAAAGAGGAAAAAGTAATCACTCGGTGAATGTAAAGTAGAAGTAAAGGAAACGCTAGTTCTCCCAAGCTGCTGTCCCACTCTCGGGTGCAAAGGATCCCTATCTGTGGCACTGCAAGTGTCAGCAGGTACAAGTGGGACTATAGGGACCACTCTCCTGCAACTCAGTTAACTATGTTGGTAGGCAAGTGCCTTCTCACCACTAATAGTCCTCTCCTCACTGGTATCTCCGTCAGGCAAGATGTTGCCGGTTCACTGCGCGGCCGCCTACAAGGTTCAGGTGAATGGATGGCGTCAGATGCGGTGGAGTGTAGGACGGTCCCCTCTCTGTCTCAGTCAGCGATGCTGTCCACAAGGATCCCTCCATCGGCGATCCGTTCTCCAACTTTAGGCCCAGGCTTCTACGGCCTAGGCACGCTCACAGCAGGCCTCTTGCCTGTTGAAAGATGGCGTCCAGAGAGAGTGTGCTGAGGCCTTGTTTGTCCTTATATAAGATTCCCCAGCAGACTGTTTTTCTGGTAGCACAGTGGCACTGTAGTGGGTATTGTAGTCTCAATCCAACCCACGGCAATAGAGTCACTTCCTCTCGCACTACAATGCCCACCATGCTTTGTTCCATAATGCAACGGAACTGAACAAACTTCAATGGCACAACATAAACAGACACCAGAGGGAGCCAACCTCTTAGTTAGGAACACAAAGTAGTCTTTTAGGATACTCTTAATCATAACCCCTTGCTACATATATATCTAGAGCCCACATGAACGGTACAAGCCAACCTTTTTCTGCTGCTGTAGAGTGTTCAGTGGGCTGCAGGAATGTGCTAATGATATATTGTCAGTATGTACAGAGCTGAGCAGAGTACAAGAATGTGCTGTGTACCTAGTTAATCCCCCGCCCATGCTTTATGGGACATTGCTAGAAAACAGAAAGTGAAAATAATCCAACATCCTCGGCTTTACATGAAATCTTTACTAAAATTAGTGACGTCTTGCTGCGTCTTTCATTCAGACAAATGGATCTCATAATACTCAGGAGGAAGGTGAGAGGCGGCTGGGATCTTGTTACCTGAATTGAGGTTATGGTCTTAAAGAGACCCTGTCACCAACTTTAAAATGCCTGTTAAAAGCACCGAAAAATATAGTATTTTAAAGGGTTGCTTGCAATGTTCTTTCTTTTACATAAATTATTTTATATCGACTTGCATTGTACCTTTAAACATGCTAGAAAAAGTGACTACTCCAGGAAGAGTCAGTTCTTTAGCACAGCCTCCTCCCTTCTATCATGTCATGGCGTTTTCCTCTTCTTGGAGAGTCTGATTACTGTCTGTGCTGGCCCAGCTCTTCCACCACTTCCCTAATCTCCCTGAATAACCTTTTATGTAGCTGCAAGGAATGAAGAGGAATACAGACTTTTTTTCTCAGAGGAACCCTGAAAATATTTTTCAGGTCTCCAGGAACCCATGCTTAAACCAATCATTTGAAGTTGGTGGGAAAAATGGCATCTACATTGGTGGCCTGTGGGAATAATACCCTCCTTACATTGGAGACCTGTGGGAAGAATACCCTCCTTACAGTGGTGGCCAATGGGAAGAATACCCTCCTCACATTGGTAGATTATGGAAAGAATACTCTCCTTACATTGGTGCCCTATGAGAAGAATACACGCCCTACATTGGTAGCCTATGGAAAGAATACCATTCCTTACATTGATTACCAATGGGAAGAATACCCTCCTCACGTTGGTAGCTTATAGGAAGAATACCCTTCCTTACATTGGTGGCCTATGGGAAGAATACCTTACTCACATTTTTGACCAATGGAAAGAATACCCTCCTCAAATTGGTAGCTTATGTGAAAAATACCCTTCCTGACATTGGTGGCCTATGGGAAGTATACCCTTCCTTGCATTGGTGGCCTACGGGACAAATACCTTCCTCACATTGGTAGCTTATTGGAAGAATACCCTTTCTTACATTGGTGGCCTATGGGAAGAATATCCTCCTTACATTGGTAGCTTATGTGAAGAATACACTTCCTTACATTGGTGGCCTATGGGAAGAATACCCTCCTCACATTGGTAGCTTATTGGAAGAATACCCTTCCTTACATTGGTGGCCTATGGGAAGAATACCCTCCTCGCATTGGTAGCTTATGGCAAGAATACCCTTTCTTACATTGGTGGCCTATGGAAAGAATTCCCTTCTCACATTGGTGGCCAATGGGAAGTATACCCTCCTTGTGGAGGAAGAATACCCTTTCTTACATTGGTGACCTATGGGAACAATACTCTCCTTACATTAGTGGCCTATGGGAACAATACCCTCCTTACAATGGTGGTCACAATGCCACCCTTAAAGACAGCTAAAAAGATCATTGGTGTCATGCACCTGGTTCTGCCAACTGGCATTGGCCCTGGAAATATGCAGGCCCCATCAAATAGGAAGACAATCAGTTACAGCTCAAGGAACCCCTAGTAACCTCTGAAGGAACCCTGGTTGAGAATGGCTGCTATAGAGTGTCACTTGAGTGACAGCTTTAAGTATGCTGGGTCCGCTAACATCACATTGAAGATGGTGGTGCCCAGCAGCAGTCTTGGGGACTTCAGCTGTCTACACAAGAGAGGTTTTCAATTTTAAATAACATGCATTAAATATGTTAAATACATGTATACTGTACATACTTATTGGAAGACTTCTGTTGAGGTTCCTCTCCTTTTAGCCTTACACATTTATGTGACATACAGTAGTATTCTACAAAGTGGACATGTATTCGTATGTTAAAGCGGAGGTCCGCCTAAAAAAATATATTAAAAGCCAGCAGCTAGAAATACTGCAGCTGCTGACTTTTAATAAATAGACACTTACCTGTCCACGGTGCCCGCGATGTCGGCAGCCGAAGCCGTCACCCTCGGTGAGGGAATCAGGAAATGAAGCATTGGGGCTTCACTTCCCGGTTCCCTGCTGCGCATGCGCGAGTCGCATAGCGCACCCCCCCCCACCTGAAAAGTGACAAATGTGACACCGGAGGGGGGGAGGGTTCCGAAAAGCGGAGGTTCCATTTTTGTGTGGACCTCTGCTTTAAATAGCTTTTTTTATGGAATGCTGAGCACATAAAGAATGGCAGAAAGGCCGAATTACTAACCTTTCCTGGAGAAAATTCTGTCCCAGATTCCCTCCAGTACTGGTCATATATTTAAAAAGCCTAGATACTGAAGGGGAGGGTCAGAGTTCAGACTAGCTGAGCATCCCATTTAACAGTGGTCATCTAACCATATGTTTAGACTTGACGAGTACTAGAGGGAGCCAACAGCTGCATTTTCTCGAGGAAAAGTAGTATATTGAACCCTTAGATCTGTGTAAGCTCTATCTGGCTTTGAACATACACATGTAGCACCCTCTACCTTAGGTAGGTCGCTAGAAGTAGTTGTTGGTGTTTTGTTACAGCCAGTGCAGGTAAATTTAGGCAGGCCTAGCTGTGAGCTAGGCCTTTTTGTTTTTGATCTGGGGGCTGGGGAGTGGTTTAGTGTAGCAGCAGGTGGCTGACATGTACTTCATCTCTCTGGCGCCTCCTCTGTTCTGGAAAAGAGGCAGGGTAGAGGATGGGAGTGGCATGGAGTGTATCTGGCAGCCCTGACCAATCCCCAACTAGGATTGGCAGGGGGCAGGCCTCCTATATATACGCATGGTCAGCCTGTTGTAGGAGGAGTTGTCAGGTGGAAGAACTGAGTGATGGAGTGTTAGACTGTCATGGCTCTTGAGGGAACCCCCTTTCTTAGGGGGGTGGTAGGGTGACCACGTGTCCCGGATTGCCCGGGACAGTCCCGCATTTTGCAGGTCTGTCCCGGGCACCTTCATTCCAGGACAATACAGTGTCCCGGAATGAAACTGACACAGCCACCCCCTGGGCCAATCTGATGCCCCCAAAAAATGCCTCCACATCACCGTTTTACTCACTGACAGTACTTGTCCTGGCCGGGAATGCCTGGAGGAGCACAATCCCCGCCCTCTGCTTGTGATTGGAGAAATCATAAATTCCGCCTCTTGTGTCTAATCACTGTGCTGTGATTCGTTACAGCACAAGCTGATTTTTGGGAAGGCAGGGTGTCCCTGAATGGTAGTTTGGAAATGTGGTCACCCTAGGGGGGGGGGGGTTCCCTCAGGCCTGGAGCTCGGGAGCTGGGAGGGAGCCTCTCTTTACACAGTCATTGAAAGGTGTCCTGGAAAAGGAGCAGGAGGAGGACAGTGGGGAGCACTGCCGGGCAAATCATTCAGGAGGGATCCATTCCAGGGTCGGTGAGTGAGAAGCACAGTGAGAAGTAGTGATGAGCCGAACACCCCCGGGTTCGGTTCGCACCAGAACCCGCGAACGGACCGGAAGTTCGAACGAACATTAGAACCCTATTAAATACAATGGATGCGAACGTTCGAATTCTAAAGTGCTAATTATAACAACTATTATGCATGTTATTGTCCTAAAAAGGGTTTGGGAACCCGGGTTCTGCACCAGGGGACATGTATCAATGCAAAAAGAAGTTTTAAAAACGGTCGTTTTTCGGGAGCAGTCATTTTAATGATGCATAAAGTGAAAAAAAAAAAGTCAAATATTCCTTTAAATATCGTACCTGGGGGGTGTCTAAAGTATGCCTGTGAAGTGCCACGTGTTTCCCGTGTTTAGAACTGTCCCTGCACAAAATGACACTTCTAAAGGAAAAAAAAGCCATTTAAAACTGCTTGCGGCTTTAATGTAATGTCTGGTCCCGGTAATATGGATGAAATTCTTTAAGAAAAATGGCATAGCTACCCCATGACCCCCCCCCCCCCTACCCCAGCCCATTACCAGCCCCTTTGGGTCTTGTATGGATATTAAGGGGAACCCCGCACATAAAATAAAAAAGGCCCTATATACTCTGAACAGCCGTATACAGGCGGTGCATACAAGACAGGGACTGTAGGTTTGTTCTTATGTAGAATCTGTTTGTAATTTTGAACAGGTACATTGTTGAAGTGTAGCTCCAGCCCAAAAATCTATTTTTAAACTTTTTGGAAAACATAGGTAAGGGTTATCACCCCTGTAACATTTGTTTTGCTGTCTGTGCCCCTGTTCAGAACATTTCACCTCACTTTCCGTCCCAATGACAACTGTTTTTGAAATGTGGTGTTTTTCTTGAAACAAGGATTGCTGATAAAGCATCAGTACAGAGGAGACACCTTTCTCCCATATTTATTCTTACAGGAGAGAATTTTCCTTCCTAGTGGTAGATTTCCTCTCACTTCCTGTTGTCTTCTTGCGTTTGCAAGTAGGAGTCGTTTGTAAGTTGGATGTTTGAAAGTAGGGACCTGCCGTATATACTCTGCAGAAATAGGCCCCTTAGTTGTTGGTGTTGGCACAACACTGTAAGCACTCACAGTTACTCTTGGTTGGTGCTGGAACGCCCTGCTGTCAACTATTATATCAGGAATTTTAATTACATATAATTGTTGAACAGTGGTAGTAAAAATTGGGCCTTTGATGGTGGTGCTGGTGCCACAACACTGTAAGCCCTGACAGTTACTCTTGGTGGGTGCAGCAATGGGCCCTGCTGTGAATTATTAGATCAAGAATTGTAATTACATGCCCCTGTTGAACAGGGGCTGAAAAATTGGGCCTTAGGCACTGGTGGCACAACACTGCAACCCCTCACAGATACTGTACTTGGAGCACAGCAATGAGCCCTGTTGCAAAGTATTGCTTCAAAAATTGTAATGACACGCCCCTGTTAAACAGGGGCTGAAAAATTGGGCCTTAGGCACTGGTGGCACAACACTGCAACTCCTCACAGATACTGTACTTGGAGCACAGCAATGAGCCCTGTTGCAAAGTATTGCTTCAAAAATTGTAATTACACGCCCCTGTTAAACAGGGGCTGAAAAATTGGGCGTTAGGCACTGGTGGCGGCACCCATAAACAAAAATGATCTTCCAAGCTATCATCATCAATCGTATCATTGAGGACTCGGAGGAGGAGGATAGGCAGTCAACATAACAGCACAGGCACTCAGCATCAGCATCAGTCTTGAAGGGATGTGACATTTTAAAATCAATTAGTCTGTTATATCAGCATCAGGTGTGTGGTAGCTGGTGGTGATCCAAGACTGGTTCATCTTGATGAAAGTCAGTCGATCAACCGAGTCGGTGGACAGGCGCACCCTGTGATCCGTGACAAATCCTCCAGCAGCACTGAATGTGCGTTCCGAAAGAACGCTGGATGCAGGACAGGCCAGTAGCTCAATTGCATACTGTGCAAGCTCTGGCCAGTGATCCATCCTCAAGACCCAGTAAGCCAGAGGATTTTCGGTGGGGAAGGTGTCCAAGTCTGACCTTGCCCCTAGATATTCCTGCACCATGTTTATCAGACGCTGGCGATGGTTGCTGGAACCAATCATACTTTGGGGCTGCGGACTAAAGAATTGTCTGAACGCATCGGTCAGACGGCCACCTTCCCCACCGCTCCTTCTTTGACTGGCCGAAGCCTCAGCAACTCGTTGTCCAGGACCAGGAGTTTGCAACCTCCCAGTCTCTGGGAACGCGTTGCACAGACCTTTCTGCAAGGCCTCCCGGAGTTGTCTCATCCTCTGCTCCCTCTGCGACGGTAACATAAGGTCCGCAACCTTACCCTTGTACCGTGGATCAAGGAGAGTGGCCAGCCAGTAATGGTCCCTCTCCTTGATCCGAAGAATACGAGGATCCTTCCGCAGACTTTGCAGGATCAGGGAGGCCATGCAGCGTAGGTTTGCTGAGGCATTCGCTCCGGAGTCCTCTGGGTCACTAAGGACGACATGATCCGCAGCCACCTCCTCCCAGCCACGTACAAGTCCACTGGTTTCTTGGGACTGTAAATCATCCCTAAAAGACTGCTGCTGATGATGCTGAGTGCCAGCCTCCACCTCCATGCTGACACAATCCTCCTCCTCCTCCTCCTCCTCCTCCTCTTCCTGTGCGATGGGTGGGACAGAAGGAACACTGTCTGGGTAAAGGGGGCCTTGAGAGGCAAGGAAGTCCTCCTCTTCCTGCCTCTGTTCTGCCTCAAGTGCCCTGTCCATTATTCCACGCAGCGTGTGCTCCAACAGGTGGACAAGAGGTACAGTGTCACTGATGCATGCACTGTCACTGCTCACCATCCTCGTGGCCTCCTCAAATGGTGCCAGGACAGTGCATGCATCCCTGATCATGCCCCACTGGCGTGGAGAAAAAAAACCAAGCTCCCCTGACCCTGTCCTGGTGCCGTAGTCGCACAGGTACTCATTGATGGCCCTCTGCTGCGTGTGCAGCCGCTGCAGCATGGCCAACGTTGAGTTCCACCTGGTGGGCATGTCACATATAAGGCGGTTCTTGGGCAGGTTCAACTCCTTTTGCAGCTCAGCCAGGCGAGCACTGGCATTATAAGATCTGCGGAAATGCACACAGACTTTCCTGGCCTGCCTCAGGACATCCTGTAAGCCCGGGTACCTGCCCAAGAACCGCTGCACCACCAGGTTAAGGACGTGAGCCACACAGGGCACATGGGTCAGTTGTCCCTGTCGGAGGGCGGAGAGGAGGTTGGTGCCATTGTCGCAAACCACCATTCCTGGCTTAAGCTGGCGTGGCGTCAACCACCTCTCGGCCTGGCCCTGCAGAGCAGACAGGACCTCTGCCCCAGTGTGGCTTCTGTCCCCCAAACACACCAGCGCAAGCACGGCATGGCATCTTTTTGCCTGCGTACTTGCGTAGCCCCGTGAACGGCTACGGAGCACCGCTGGTTCATAGGACAAACCACAGGAAGAGGCCATGGAGGAAGAAGAAGAGGAGGGGGTGGAGGAGAGAGGTGTGTCACAACCAGTAGTAGCATTTTGGAGGCGTGGCGGTGGGACAACCTCCAACACTACTGCACCTTGTCCTGAATCCTTCCCAGCTGCCAAAAGAGTGACCCAATGGGCCGTGAAAGAAAGGTAACGTCCCTGTCCATGCCTGCTGGACCATGAGTCAGCGGTAATATGCACCTTACCGCTGACCGCCCTGTCCAGCGAGGCCAAGACATTGCCTTCCACATGCCGGTAGAGAGCCGGAATAGCCTTCCGTGAGAAAAAGTGGCGTTTGGGAACCTGCCACTGAGGAACCGCACATTGCACAAACTCACGGAAGGGGGCCGAGTCTACCAACTGAAAAGGCAGCAGTTGAAGCGCTAGCAATTTAGCCAAGCTAGCATTCAACCGCTGGGCATGTGGATGGCTGGGAGTGAACTTCTTTCGACGGTCCAGCAGCTGGGGCAGGGAAATTTGCCTGCTAGAATCGGACGTCGGTGTACTGCTAGCAGAGTGGGCGCAAGTACTTGGCTGTGACACACCTAATTCTACACCTTCATTCCTCTCAGTGCATGTTTCAGAGAGGACTGAAGTTATAGTGGGGTTGGAGATCCCAGCTGATGCGGTGCAAGGAGAGGTCCGCTTTGTTCTTTGGTGTGGGTCTTTGAGGTAGGCTTGCCAACGAGCTGCATGGCAGGTCAACATATGTCTGGTCAGGCATGTGGTACCCAAGCGGCTGATGTTTTGCCCACGCGATATACGCTTGAGACATATGTTGCAAACAGCAGCTGTGCGATCTGATGCACTAGCCTCAAAAAAGGCCCACACCAAAGAACTTTTTGAATGACGGGCAGAGGCAGCGCCCTGCACAGGCGGAGCTCTGCGGTGTGATTCCGTCGGTGTACTGCCCTTACGCTGGCCACCAAAGGGCATCCTGCCTCGTTGGAGATGTGCCTCCTCCTCATCCTCCTCCTCCTCCTCTCTCCTATTAGGCACCCACGTGGAGTCATTGACCTCATCATCCCCTCCCTCCTCATCACTGGAGCCAATCTGGCAGTATGCTGCAGCTGCTGGAACATGACTGCCAGATTGGTGTCCTTCTTGAGCATCCCCTCTGTCTGCTCTCACGCTACTGCCTTCCTCTAGCTGGGTTTCATCATCAGACCCTTCGAAACGCTGGGCATCCTCCTGGAGCATGTACCCAACACTGTGCTGAAACAGTTCGGGGGACTCCTCAGGAGGAGGACATGGTGGGTCTAGGGAAGGAGTGACTGATGATTTGTCTGACATTGATACCAGGGAAGACGACGCTTTGGCAGCTGCTTTTCCAGTACCCTGAGCCTGGGTGAGAGAGGATGAGGAGGAGGAGGAGGGCTTGGTCATCCACTCTACCAAGTCTTCGGCATGATGTGGCTCAACATGTCCAGCTGCCGAAAAGAAGGACAAGCGTGTCCCATGGCCATGTGCTGATGACAATGCACCGCGTCCACGACCAGCACTGTTGCCCCCAGACACAGAGCCTGCTTGCCCTCTTTTATTGCCTCCTGACTGTCTGCCTCTCCTTGTTTGCCTTCCAGACATTCTAATAGATGGCCTGCAGGGAGATGGGAAAAAAGCAATAAGGGCTACCTTCAGGTGTCCTTCTCTGTCCCTGGAAACAAGGACTTGCAGAGTGAAAGAAAAAAAACACTCTCCCTACCTACAGTTTTCTGTCCCTAGAAAAAATGTTTTTTTTAATCACAATATAGCACAAGGAAAATTAACTCACTGTCCTTACAGGTCCCTGGAAACAAGGACTTGCAGAGTGAAAGAAAAAAAACACTCTCCCTACCTACAGTTTTCTGTCCCTAGAAAAAAATGTTTTTTTTAATCACAATATAGCAAAAGGACAATTCACTCACTGTCCTTCCAGGTCCCTGGAAACAAGGACTTGCAGAGTGAAAGAAACTGACACTGTCCCTACCTAGAGTTTTCTGTCCCTGGAATAAATGTTTTTTTCAGCACAATATAGCACAAGGACAATTAACTCACTGTCCTTACAGGTCCCTGGAAACAAGGACTTGCAGAGTGAAAGAAAAAAAATACTCTCCCTACCTACAGTTTTCTGTCCCTAGAAAAAAATGTTTTTTTTAATCACAATATAGCAAAAGGACAATTCACTCACTGTCCTTCCAGGTCCCTGGAAACAAGGACTTGCAGAGTGAAATAAACTGACACTGTCCCTACCTAGAGTTTTCTGTCCCTAGAATAAATGTTTTTTTTAATCACAATATAGCAAAAGGACAATTCACTCACTGTCCTTCCAGGTCCCTGGAAACAAGGACTTGCAGAGTGAAAGAAACTGACACTGTCCCTACCTAGAGTTTTCTGTCCCTGGAATAAATGTTTTTTTCAGCACAATATAGCACAAGGACAATTAACTCACTGTCCTTACAGGTCCCTGGAAACAAGGACTTGCAGAGTGAAAGAAAAAAAATACTCTCCCTACCTACAGTTTTCTGTCCCTAGAAAAAAATGTTTTTTTTAATCACAATATAGCAAAAGGACAATTCACTCACTGTCCTTCCAGGTCCCTGGAAACAAGGACTTGCAGAGTGAAAGAAAAAAAATACTCTCCCTACCTACAGTTTTCTGTCCCTAGAAAAAAATGTTTTTTTTAATCACAATATAGCAAAAGGACAATTCACTCACTGTCCTTCCAGGTCCCTGGAAACAAGGACTTGCAGAGTGAAAGAAACTGACACTGTCCCTACCTAGAGTTTTCTGTCCCTGGAATAAATGTTTTTTTCAGCACAATATAGCACAAGGACAATTAACTCACTGTCCTTACAGGTCCCTGGAAACAAGGACTTGCAGAGTGAAAGAAAAAAAATACTCTCCCTACCTACAGTTTTCTGTCCCTAGAAAAAAATGTTTTTTTTAATCACAATATAGCAAAAGGACAATTCACTCACTGTCCTTCCAGGTCCCTGGAAACAAGGACTTGCAGAGTGAAAGAAACTGACACTGTCCCTACCTAGAGTTTTCTGTCCCTAGAATAAATGTTTTTTTTAATCACAATATAGCAAAAGGACAATTCACTCACTGTCCTTCCAGGTCCCTGGAAACAAGGACTTGCAGAGTGAAAGAAACTGACACTGTCCCTACCTAGAGTTTTCTGTCCCTGGAATAAATGTTTTTTTCAGCACAATATAGCACAAGGACAATTAACTCACTGTCCTTACAGGTCCCTGGAAACAAGGACTTGCAGAGTGAAAGAAAAAAAATACTCTCCCTACCTACAGTTTTCTGTCCCTAGAAAAAAAATGTTTTTTTTAATCACAATATAGCAAAAGGACAATTCACTCACTGTCCTTCCAGGTCCCTGGAAACAAGGACTTGCAGAGTGAAAGAAACTGACACTGTCCCTACCTAGAGTTTTCTGTCCCTAGAATAAATGTTTTTTTTAATCACAATATAGCAAAAGGACAATTCACTCACTGTCCTTCCAGGTCCCTGGAAACAAGGACTTGCAGAGTGAAAGAAACTGACACTGTCCCTACCTAGAGTTTTCTGTCCCTAGAATAAATGTTTTTTTTAATCACAATATAGCAAAAGGACAATTCACTCACTGTCCTTCCAGGTCCCTGGAAACAAGGACTTGCAGAGTGAAAGAAACTGACACTGTCCCTACCTAGAGTTTTCTGTCCCTGGAATAAATGTTTTTTTCAGCACAATATAGCACAAGGACAATTAACTCACTGTCCTTACAGGTCCCTGGAAACAAGGACTTGCAGAGTGAAAGAAAAAAAATACTCTCCCTACCTACAGTTTTCTGTCCCTAGAAAAAAAATGTTTTTTTTAATCACAATATAGCAAAAGGACAATTCACTCACTGTCCTTCCAGGTCCCTGGAAACAAGGACTTGCAGAGTGAAAGAAACTGACACTGTCCCTACCTAGAGTTTTCTGTCCCTAGAATAAATGTTTTTTTTAATCACAATATAGCAAAAGGACAATTCACTCACTGTCCTTCCAGGTCCCTGGAAACAAGGACTTGCAGAGTGAAAGAAACTGACACTGTCCCTACCTAGAGTTTTCTGTCCCTAGAATAAATGTTTTTTTTAATCACAATATAGCACAAGGAAAATTAACTCACTGTCCTTACAGGTCCCTGGAAACAAGGACTTGCAGAGTGAAAGAAAAAAAACACTCTCCCTACCTACAGTTTTCTGTCCCTAGAAAAAAATGTTTTTTTTAATCACAATATAGCAAAAGGACAATTCACTCACTGTCCTTCCAGGTCCCTGGAAACAAGGACTTGCAGAGTGAAAGAAACTGACACTGTCCCTACCTAGAGTTTTCTGTCCCTGGAATAAATGTTTTTTTCAGCACAATATAGCACAAGGACAATTAACTCACTGTCCTTACAGGTCCCTGGAAACAAGGACTTGCAGAGTGAAAGAAAAAAAATACTCTCCCTACCTACAGTTTTCTGTCCCTAGAAAAAAATGTTTTTTTTAATCACAATATAGCAAAAGGACAATTCACTCACTGTCCTTCCAGGTCCCTGGAAACAAGGACTTGCAGAGTGAAAGAAACTGACACTGTCCCTACCTAGAGTTTTCTGTCCCTAGAATAAATGTTTTTTTTAATCACAATATAGCAAAAGGACAATTCACTCACTGTCCTTCCAGGTCCCTGGAAACAAGGACTTGCAGAGTGAAAGAAAAAAAACACTCTCCCTACCTACAGTTTTCTGTCCCTAGAAAAAAATGTTTTTTTTAATCACAATATAGCAAAAGGACAATTCACTCACTGTCCTTCCAGGTCCCTGGAAACAAGGACTTGCAGAGTGAAAGAAACTGACACTGTCCCTACCTAGAGTTTTCTGTCCCTGGAATAAATGTTTTTTTCAGCACAATATAGCACAAGGACAATTAACTCACTGTCCTTACAGGTCCCTGGAAACAAGGACTTGCAGAGTGAAAGAAAAAAAATACTCTCCCTACCTACAGTTTTCTGTCCCTAGAAAAAAATGTTTTTTTTAATCACAATATAGCAAAAGGACAATTCACTCACTGTCCTTCCAGGTCCCTGGAAACAAGGACTTGCAGAGTGAAAGAAACTGACACTGTCCCTACCTAGAGTTTTCTGTCCCTAGAATAAATGTTTTTTTTAATCACAATATAGCAAAAGGACAATTCACTCACTGTCCTTCCAGGTCCCTGGAAACAAGGACTTGCAGAGTGAAAGAAAAAAAACACTCTCCCTACCTACAGTTTTCTGTCCCTAGAAAAAAATGTTTTTTTTTATCACAATATAGCAAAAGGACAATTCACTCACTGTCCTTCCAGGTCCCTGGAAACAAGGACTTGCAGAGTGAAAGAAACTGACACTGTCCCTACCTAGAGTTTTCTGTCCCTGGAATAAATGTTTTTTTCAGCACAATATAGCACAAGGACAATTAACTCACTGTCCTTACAGGTCCCTGGAAACAAGGACTTGCAGAGTGAAAGAAAAAAAATACTCTCCCTACCTACAGTTTTCTGTCCCTAGAAAAAAATGTTTTTTTTAATCACAATATAGCAAAAGGACAATTCACTCACTGTCCTTCCAGGTCCCTGGAAACAAGGACTTGCAGAGTGAAAGAAAAAAAATACTCTCCCTACCTACAGTTTTCTGTCCCTAGAAAAAAATGTTTTTTTTAATCACAATATAGCAAAAGGACAATTCACTCACTGTCCTTCCAGGTCCCTGGAAACAAGGACTTGCAGAGTGAAAGAAACTGACACTGTCCCTACCTAGAGTTTTCTGTCCCTGGAATAAATGTTTTTTTCAGCACAATATAGCACAAGGACAATTAACTCACTGTCCTTACAGGTCCCTGGAAACAAGGACTTGCAGAGTGAAAGAAAAAAAACACTCTCCCTACCTACAGTTTTCTGTCCCTAGAAAAAAATGTTTTTTTTTATCACAATATAGCAAAAGGACAATTCACTCACTGTCCTTCCAGGTCCCTGGAAACAAGGACTTGCAGAGTGAAAGAAACTGACACTGTCCCTACCTAGAGTTTTCTGTCCCTAGAATAAATGTTTTTTTTAATCACAATATAGCAAAAGGACAATTCACTCACTGTCCTTCCAGGTCCCTGGAAACAAGGACTTGCAGAGTGAAAGAAACTGACACTGTCCCTACCTAGAGTTTTCTGTCCCTAGAATAAATGTTTTTTTTAATCACAATATAGCAAAAGGACAATTCACTCACTGTCCTTCCAGGTCCCTGGAAACAAGGACTTGCAGAGTGAAAGAAACTGACACTGTCCCTACCTAGAGTTTTCTGTCCCTAGAATAAATGTTTTTTTTTAAGCACACTATAGCAGAAGCACAAAACACACTGACACTCTCCCTACCTATCCTTCTCTTTCCCTAAACTAAAGGAATCCAGGTTAAGCAAGAAAGAAATAACAGTCACTGTCCCTGCCTATGCTACTCTATCCCTGCTCCGGAACACACTACACTAGGCCGCCGTGCTGGCGGCCTTTTATAGTGTGGGGCGTGTACTAAACACCCTCAGCAATAATTGGCCACAGGCATCCTGCCTGTGGCCAATCATTGCTCTCCTCGCTGCCGGCGCTGTGATTGGCCAAGCATGCGGGGTCACAGTGCATGCTTGGCCAATCACAGCGCCTGGATGACACTGCGATGGCGTAGTGCATTGTGGGCCGTTCGCGTCACTCGAATTTGGCGCGAACGGCCCAAATCGTTCGATCTTCGTCGAACGATCGAACAGCCAATGTTCGAGTCGAACGTATGTTCGACTCGAACACGAAGCTCATCCCTAGTGAGAAGCTCTGGGAGGGACATGTCAGGATTGGATGTGAAGCCAGAGGGAGAGACTCTGGTGTCGTTGAAGTCAAGTTGCTGCAGCCAGGAGGGTTGTCAGGATTTGCAACATCCTTTTTCATCGCTATTGGTTGCTACACCAAAGGGAACTGCAGACCCCTGCCAGCAAATGGCTATTAGTGAACTGTTGGGACTTATTCAGAGTGAGGCCTAACCATGTGCTGACGGTGACAGGAATCTAGGATTGCGCAGTAGAGAAAGCAAAGTGATCTAAGTGTGCTGGAGGAGTGTGGAGCTTTAGAAACTGGCAATGTAGATTCAACCATCTTTGTTCAAACAAACAAGATTCATTATTTGGCGTCCCATGTCCCTTTTCCCCATCAAAGTTTAATCCCCTAATGAAAACAACAAAAACAAGCTAAAGGACTGTTCATTGACTGTCAAACTGTGTCTGAAGTGGAACTACTACACGCAGCGACCCCACGGGGGCACCGCTACACACAGGACTGTCTTTCCTTGCTCTTAGTGGGAAAGTTGTGGGAAAGTGCAAAAAAGTGTTTGTGTTTGGGAGGGGGGGCATTTTTCCCTGTGTGACATTTTGCTTTTGATTCCATCTATAGCTCGTCCCCTGTTTTGACCTGAGAAGACCTTATTTTTCTGGGCCCAAATTAAAGGGATAGTTCATCTTTACAAAACTGCCTGTGCAGCTAAGGGGTGTCCGTAGATAAAAACAAACTGTACAGCTCTGACTAAAGTTGAATAGTGTAGTTAAATGGTGTAGACCATTTATGTAGCTCTTGAAGCCTGACTGCAATACACCCAGGACATTGCTAAGTGAGGCCTAGTCATTACTGCTCACCTCCTCCATCACAGGAGTGAGCTCTTTCTCTGATTCAATCCTCCTCTCATGCTCTTTCTTTCCCCTGATTCAGTAGCTCTGAGCTCAGCACTTGAGCGCTCATCCCTGTGATGGAGTAGGTGGACAGTAAGGACTAGGCCTCACTTAGCAACATCCTAACAACATCCTGGGAGTATTCCAGTCAGGCATAATGAGGTAAATAAAAGGTCTACACCTATAGCAAGGGCAATAATCAACTTTAGTCTACAGACACCCCTTACCTGCATAGGCTTTTTTTTTTTTGTATAGGTGTGTAGCGGCCTCACCTCTCCCTCTTTCTTTATCGGTTATATGGCTGTTGTCTAGGGGTACCTGGGAGAGAGAGAGAAACACACCACAGCCCATGTCCTCCGTAACTGGGAGGTGAAGGCCAGAGATTGGGCTTTTGTGTAGGTGTCCTAGAGTCAAGTCCAGTCCTTCGTCCCTGACTCCTTTGCTTGAGTAACCCAAGTTCCACACAGTGAATAGGTCCAACACAGTTTTATTCTTCTTGCCAAGCAATAAAACAGATCAAGGCACAATCCTTTCCCTTCTTGCTGCTGCCCACTGTGCTGTCACCAGTGGTGAATAGTCACTGCCACTGACTAGGTAATATAGAACGTGAATTACCTTCGCTCACTTTGCCCCTGTCAGAGGAAGAAATCCGTCCAAGGGAGAAATGGAGGCCTCTCCGTCACCAGCGATGCTGCGCCAGGCTCTTCAGAGAAGTTACTGCGCGCCAGTCCTCACGAACTCAGACACGGGCACCCAAGGAGTTAGGGCTCCCTCGGATTCCTCCACCCTCGCGGAACTCAGTCGAAGGTACTGAGCCCCAGGCATCCGCCATAGTACCTCACCCCAGGCTAAAGGTGCCTGAGATGGACTCCATCCCTGCTCCAGCTAGGCCAAGGGCGCCTAGGCCTGGAACACCGGAACACCAGCACCCAAGCTGAAGGTGCCTGGGTGCGGCCACGTCCTCACGACTCCCCCCAAACAGGGCGTCCGCCCCTTTTATGACCTCTCCCTTTGCGTCCCAGCGGGTTCCCCGCCCCGCTGTACCAGCTCCAGGGGAGGACAAAAAGGCACAGTTTGCGGTGTGAGTTCAACTCCGGCCCCAGGCAACAGCGCCACCCAGGGACCCCAAGGAACCTCACATCACCAGAGTCCTCACATAATTCAAATACCCGCTACAGGTGAACTGACCATTTAAAGATAATCCAGCTAAAATTGTTACTGCTGGCCAGGATATGCACAAGGATCTAGTTTATATGTCGCTTTAAGAAAACTCTGTATTGTGAAACTGTAAAATCATACTAAATATACTGTAAAATTGTCAAAATGAAGGCTTTGATTAATTTTTAATTTCTTCTTATTTTCTTGCAGGTAAGTGACACCCCGGCTTCTTTTTTACCTCTGTTTGTTCTGCATACAACAATACTACAAGATAAAAGGAGCCATTTTCTGCTCTGGAACGCAACAGATGTACATCTGGTTACAGAGACACTGTGTATTCTATAAACTCTAGTGGAGGTAGGTTCACCTTTATCTAGAATTGTCAATGTATTTCTAGATCCAGGTAAGTTACCTGTCAGACAAAATATGATCACCTGTATCTAGAACAAAAAGTCTATTTGTGGCAGTGCAGTGGTGCGTTAAATTCAATAGTATGTACATAAAAGGAGTGTTTCTTTCCAGGGAAAATAGTTGTGGAATGGTTGTGAGATGACTAGTGCCAGGAACAAATCTTGCAACCTAAGGCCATATCACACTAGCGATCCTATCATTGGTGACAACACTCCAGTGACATGACTATGGTAAGACAGATGCAAACTCCACCTTACCCCCACACCTCCCTTTACTTGTACCCCATAGTAAATAACTAGACGACACCCTTTTTGGAGTAAAATTGTACCTTAACAAATAACCAGAACACATTTTATTTACAAAACAGTAATTTCACAGATAGATATTAAACCAGGATGCTGATCTTTGGAGGCACTGAAAAGACCCCAAATTGATTTTGTATCTGTGTGACCATACAAGGTCCCCAGCCGCAACACACCGACTCGAGGACGATACCAAACTCTCCACCTTCCAACGCAGATACCCATATGCCCAATGCCCAGTTAACCCTCGGTTAACTGGCATCTTACCCGGACCCATGGGCATCCGCTGAACTTTTTTCAGGGGGGGGGCATCATTTTAAGGTCATCCATGCTTCTTTTGGGGCAGTGGAGCAGCGCTGTATACACCACTCCTCCACCGCCCCTGCCCATTGAAATAAATGGGCACCGCTGCAGAAGCGCCTACAAAGCGCTTCCGCAGCAGCGATGCACAGTTGCATTTAACCCGGTCTTTGACCGCTAGCTGGGGTTATTTCAACACAGAGGGCAAGTGTCTTCACTCTGACTTTAACACTCTTACGATTCATGGGGGGGCAATTGACCCCCCTTGCCCTATGGAGCGGACGCCCATGCGAGGACCCTATACCATAGATGGTTTCCCACTGTGCCATATCAGTATTAATGTAGAAGGCCTCCAAAGATCCCAACCGCTACAACATTCATTGCAGGATGTCCATTCCAAAGGGTGGGAGTGCGGGAGGGAAGCTGCTTCTTCATCTGATTGCCTCCGACTGACCACCGGACTTTTGACCCCTCCCTTCCTAGACCTGCAAACCCCTCCTATACCACCCCCACCTAGATGAGTACATCTCCAAATCCTGGGTCAACCCTGTGTCCTACTTGCCCTGCTACCCAGTCATGCCAGCCCTACGCTTATTTTTCTCTTTTTTTGCTTCGGGCTTATCTTGATCACTATGAGGAATAAGGTAAATACCTGCTTCGTCGTATTTTGAATGAGTGTGCCTCTGATTATCACTCGCCAGTGATGGTTTGCTCACCCGGCCAGTGAGGGAGTGACTCATGAAAACAGGTAGGTATATACTCTGTCTATATAGCAATCCTGTTATTGGGGAGTTGTTGCCAGCGACAGGATGACTAGTGTAATCTCCAATTTGCCCAGTGCTTTCCTATATCTTACATAATAAATGAGGAAATCTAATAAAAATATCTTTGCCTAAATACCCTCATAATAGGTGTATTGTGAAAAAACGATTGTACCTGGCTGGTGTTAGCTGGGCTTCACCAAAGTAGACATCGCTACTCCAGGGATCTCTACTTGTTCCATGTCCCATGCCGAGTGGTCGGTCTGATGTATTGTGAGGTTGGACGCTCAGCACAGACACCAATTAGAGAATGCTTAGCATTTTCTGAATGAATGCAGAGAATTCTCTGATTGAACAAGGTGTACATTGTGGCATCACCGCCCCATACTGGTATATCCACTTGAAGACCAGGCCTTTTCTGACACGTAAAAATCTGTATTTTTTGCTAGAAAATTACTTAGAACCCCCAAACCGGTATATATTTTTAGCAGAGGCCGTCGAAAATAAAATGGTGATCATTGTAATATTTTATGTCACACGGTATTTACGTGGGGTTTTTTTTGGGGGGGGGGGGGATTTTAAAGCAAAAAAAAACACAATTTATAAAACAAATTTTTTGGTAAAATATAAAAAATTATGTTACGGCAAGTAAATAAATACCTAATATGTCATGCTTTAAAACTCTGCATGCTCGTGGAATGGTGACAAACTACATTACTTAGAAATCTCCATAGGCAATTATTTTATAATGTTTTACAGGTTACCAGTTTAGAGTTACAAAAGAGGTCTAGAGCTAGATTTTTTGCTCCCGCTATCATTTTCACAACAATACCTCACATGTGTGGTGTAAAGACTGTTTACATATGCGTGCATGACCAACATATGCTTTCGGGGGGGGGGGGGGGCGAGGGCGCTTTAAAAATGTTTCTTATTATTTATTTTATTAAAACATTTTTATTTTTACACTGTCCCTTAAATATTTATTTTTGATCACTTTTATTGCAGTCCCAAAAAATGTAAACATCCCTTGTGAGGCTTGGTTCACACCGTCACCGCATGCGGCTCACAGAAGGGGTCCGGTGCGTGCTGGTTCACCATTTCAGGTCCAATTTCAGCCTGAATTTTGGGCTGAAATCGAACCTGAAACGCATCAAAAAAGGCACACGTTTTTCCTGCACACAGCACCGGACCCGCTGCGGAGATATGTGAACCGGCTCTATAGAGAGCCAGTCACATTCTCCTGCTATGCGAATTGGATGCGGTGAAAAAGCATTCAATTTGCATAGGTGTGAATCCAGCCTGAAAGAAGAAGTATGACAGATCCTCTTTATGGAGATATCTGGAGTCTACAAGACCACAGATCTCTCCTCTACCCTTGAAAGCATGAGATAAAAAAAAACAAAAACATTGATCTCATGCTTGAAAAAAAAAAAAAAGTCTTGGTTTACCTCTGCCCTAACCGGAAGTGATTACAATGCTTGTCGCTTCTGCTCTATGGCCCTCCAGTTGTTCAGAAACTACAATTCCCATCATGCCTAGTCATGTCTGTGAATGTCAGCGTTTTATAATGCCTCATGGGATATGCAATTCCGCAACAGCTGGAGGGCCGTAGTTTGGAGATACCTGTCCTAGACCATAGGGGTGATCTGAGACATTCTGGTCTATGATCAGCTCTATGATCAGCTGGCGGAACCGCTGAATCGGATGACGGGCTTCTCGATTGCACAGGAGAGCCATGACCCAGAGAGGCACCAGCTCAGATCACTTTTAAAGATGTAGGGACTCACTGGCTGAAAATTTTTAATGGTTACCATGGCCTTACTAAGAGCAAATGTAATGAATATCTTCCACATTATGTATGAAAGAGGCTGGCGTTAATCTGATGTGCTTGGGGATATGAAAATGTACATAGAAACATGCATGTTTGCAGGGCTTTTTTTTCAGGGGGAACTTGGTGGAACTCCGTTCCACCACCTCTGGCTCAAACCCTTTGGTGCCTGCTCACCACAATCACTTGTAAACACAGAAGTCCGGATTCTGTGTTTACAAGTGACAGCTCTGCACTCTGTGTGTAGTGAAAACCCTCCTACTGTTTGTGAAATCTGACCCCACCCACTATTTGATGTGATTTGGAGGGTGTGTGTGGGGGAGGGGTTTTGGGGGGTCGTGGTTGGGGTCCAGCACCTATTGTTTGAGAAAAAAAGCCCTGAATGTTTGTCTGTATCAGATCTAATTACTGCACCTGCACTAGACCCAGAGCCCCAGGGATTGTAGGAATGTGTAGTTTCTTCACAGTAAGTGTCAGTTCTTAGACTACACACAGAGGTCATGCATTAACCTGTGCAGTGCCATGCCACGTGCTTCGTGTTTCAAATAGTAATTTCTGACACCGGAATGTGATGATTTTCTCTACTATAATCTGTGTAAAGGGAAAGAAATTACGCCATGAAACTTCATGATCAGTGCACATCTTATGCTGATGAAAAACACAAGGTGCACGAGGGGGGTGGGGTTTATATTGCCACTGGCATTAAGAGCAGGCATTAAAAACGCCCCTCAAACGCCTTTGCACAAGATACAATAGACAGCACATAATGCTGTTCACACTAATGCCGCGTACACACGATCGGAATTTCCGACAACAAATGTTCGATGTGAGCTTTTAGTCAGATATTCCGACCGTGTGTAGGCTCCATCGGACATTTGCTGTTTAAATTTCCGACAACAAATGATTGAGAGCTGGTTCTCAATTTTTCCGACAACAAAAGTTCTTGTCGGAAATTCCGATCGTGTGTATCCAATTCCGACACACAAAAATCTTACGCATGCTCAGAATCAATTTGACGCATGCTCGGAATCATTGAACTTCATTTTTCTCGGCTTGTTGTAGTGTTGTATGTCACCGCGTTCTTGGGCAATCGGAATTTCCGAGCAACATTTGTGCGACAGTGTGTATGCAAGACAAGTTTGAGCCAACATCCATCGGAAAAAAATCCACGGTTTCCTTGTCGGAAATTCTGATCGTGTGTACGCGGCATAAGCGTTAGCGTCGCGTTGCTTCAAAATGTAAGCCTTGTGTCGAGTCAGGAGGCGTTTGAAGCCTTTCAACGCCTCCCATTCAAGTCTATAGTAACGCTCCGCAAACGCTCTGGCAGGCATTTTCGGCGTGTTAAAATGTTTATTTCTGTCACTTTTCATTGTGAAGCAGTTTTAACGCTCACAAAACCGCGCATAGAGCACTTAGGGAGTGTTTTAACACTTGTAAAATGCCCCATTCTAAAGCTCATTGACGCTTGTCTGACGCCCATACTAACGCCATACAAACGCTATAAAAGTGTTTTTTTGAGCGTCAGAAATTTAGTCAAGTATGAACAAGCCCTTAGGGCCCTTTTACACTGCCAGCGCCCAAAAAATGCTGGTAAAGGGCCACTAAAAGTAGCGGTGCTTTACCGGCGTTTTTCAAGCGCTAGCGGGGCACATTTAACCCCCACTAGTGGCCGAAAAAAGGGTTAAAAGTGCCAACAAAACGCCGCTGCCAAGGCGCTTTGCAGGCGCTTCCCATCTATTTCAATTGGAAGGGGCGCTTTAGGACTGCTTGCAGGACTTTTTTTGACGCCCTGCCAGCGCAGCAGATGAGGCTTCTTTCAGGCGCCTGAAAAACGCCCAAGTGTGAAAGGGCTCCTAGTGATTTGGAATCACAGGCTGAATCGCTGCCATTCTGCACACGATTTCAACTTGTGTGGCAAATTAGTGTAAAACGCAGGTTTTTGGTGTCTTTCATTTTAAACAGCACCCCAAACATGGTGCGATTTTGCTGCGATTGTCACGTGACAGAATCGTACTGCAAAAACACAACTTTAAAAATTGCTTGAAGCTTGTCGCCTAAAAAGGAGCAGGAACTTATTTTGGGCGACAAATGTGCATAGGGGCTGCCTATTGAAGTGAATGCCCTATGTGCGACATGCAGAATCACGTAAAAATCACTTACATAAAATTGTGAGCAGGAATGCGAGTTCCCCCTACGCAAACTGTGAATGGGGCCTTAAGGGTTTGTAATGAATAAATAATTGTGTAGTGCCACTTACAACCACAAGATGGCAGCATAGATTTAAATTATAGTCTGTGTTAGATGTCGCATCTACTTTCAGTGATAAACTCTATAAGACCATCTAAATATTAAAGGCCCCCATAGACAACCCGAATTGCAACCCTACAAGGCTCAACAAAAGTCAATTTAAAGTATAACTAAAGGATAAACTTTTTTTTTCAGTTTTGGATAAAGTGGGGATGGATTTGAACACCTGTCGGGTTTTTATTGCTGTTTGTGCCCCTGTTAGGGAGATTCACCCTCTGCATTGGTCATGTTTACTATTATCACCGAAAGCGTGAAGAAAATCCCAAATTTTGGTTTTCTGAAAAACAGTAATAGAACGGAAATCCTCCAATGGCGACACTAGTTCTGGTGACAACCAGGATCCCTCACTTTGGAGGAATTTCCTCTCACTTCCTGTTTTGGCTTTGGGACAGGAAGTGAAGGGCAATCTCCCCAATAGGACACAGATGGCCAACAAAAAAAAAACCTGATAAGGGAGGGTTATAACCCTCCCTTACTTGAAATCTACTTCTCTGAGTGTGGCATATTGATTGATTGGGTTGTTGACTATAAATTGATTAATCATATTGGATCAATCGGAAAATAAATTCATAGTTTATTGAAGCATGTATAGCCACCATTACAGTTGCAGGACGCCACACCGATGCACAGCATGTCTGTATCTGATTCGCTCAACACTGCTGGATTGATTGACAGCAGCTCCTGACAAGAGCCTACCATTCAAATTGCAGCTGCTTTTAGCTGTTACAGCAGCTTAAAGCATAGAAAAAGTCATGGTGGTTCTATAAGGCCAGGTTCACATATGTCCAGCCGCGGTTCACAGCATGGTGTCCAATGCGTTCCTGTTCACCATTCAGGTACAAATCAGGTACAATTTTTTGCCTGAATTCACACCTGAACCTGAAAGAGCTCTTCTTTAACTCCCCTCCTCTCGCTCCCTCGCCGGCACCGACATCTTTACTTAGTCTTCTTCTGAGTTCGGGATCTTTGGCCATCTTGATTGATGATACTAGAATGACAATGAACTTTCAATGAATGATAACTGGACTAAGTGGTAGTTTTATAAATTTGCCCAGAGCTCCGCTTCAGTCCTCCAACTACTACTATAGAGAAGAGCTGTCACCTGGATGTTATGGAAGACCCCCTCACTTTCCTAATGCTTTAACAAGGTCCTCTGTGAAAATGTGGAAAGTAACACCCACAGTATTTATGTGTTGGGAATGACTGTAAACAGCCCCATGTAACATTTGGGAAAAATCACAGCCTTGACATCATCAAGGAGTGAAAGTTTATATACGGCCGACATCAAAAACAAACTTCACGCACTCACAGTGCCTGAGGCCCGTAAATGTGTTCATACCTCCTACACATGTCTGTTCCCTTAGGAGAGAGAATCCGGCATCTGCTTTCCCTAATAAACTTTGTGAGGCCCAACTAAATACTAAAGCCCCCCCCCCCCCCCTTATAGAAAACTTGAATTGCAGCCCTGCAAGGCTCAACAAAAGTCAAATTAAGGTATAACTAAAGGCTAAACTTTTTTTAGTTTTCGGTTAGAGCGGCCTTTCTCAATCTTTTTTACCCCCCGAGGAACCCTTAAAATAATGTTCAGGTCTCAGGGAACCCCTGGTGAGATTAGTCCAGTGAGGGTCATTGGGCAAACCTTGGTGGTGGTAAGTGGAAAGATTGCCCCCTTTATAGGGTGACTAGAATGGCACCCTTGCAGTCATGCCGCTGGCTTTGCCAAGTGGCATTGGACCTGGAACTATTCAGGCACCATCAGATGGGAGGCCATGCTAGCCATGGCTCAAGGAACCCCCTAGCCTTCCTGGGAGGATCCTTAGGGTTCCAGAAAACCCCGGTTGAGAATGGGTGGGTTAGAGTGTAGATGGATTTGAACACCTGTCAGGTTTTTATTGCTGTCTGTGCCCAGTTAGGGAGATTCACCCTCTCCATGTTTACCATTATCGCTGAAATTGAAAGAAAATCCAAATATTTTTGGTTGTCCCCAGAACAGGAATCGAGGGGAAATCCTCCAATGGGACACTAGTTCTGGTGACAACCAGGGATACTTTTACTTTGGAAGGACTTCCTACCTGGACTATAGAGCTGAAAGTGAATGGAAATCCCTGGCAAAAAAAACTGACAGGTGTTATAACCCTCCATTACTCTATCCAAAATGAAAAATAAAGTTTTGCTTTTAGTTTTACTTAAAGACCTGAGTGAACTAGGTGGAGGATATTTGCCAAAAAGTGACACAACTGCCCTAAAACAAGTATCACTTTAAACCTCTTTACACCTGGTTCCACTACTCCACTTGGGAGAAGCTTCCTAATATAAGGTGACCAGATTTTTTAAATGAATTCTGGGGACATATTTTTTTTTTTACTAGTAATGGCGGCAATCAGCGACTCTCTGCCCGTTGCCGCTGCCGCCCGCCTCACAGCCTGTCAAGTCTCACTTTCCAGGCCCCGGCTACTACTGGGTGGGGAGAGGAGGAAGATCACTCCGCCAGGGAAGGCAAGTAGATAGGCAGGCGGCTCGCCGGGACTTGAGCCAAGGCAGAAGATTGTGCAAGCGGAACTGAATAGGCATGCGCCCGAAACTGAAGAAATATTCTCTCCGCTCTGACCAGCACATGATCATCAGAAAGGGGCACAGATAATAGAAAAAATACACCCCCCCCCCCCCTAAGCTAGTAGGAGCGGCGGAGCGGGGTGTGCAATTCTGAAAAAAATTTTTTGTTTATTCTGCACTGACTGTCTTTGAAATTGCCCCAGCCCTTGTTCAAATCCAATCCTAGGACAAAACCGGGGACAGACTTGGTCCGGGGACAGTGTCCTAAATCCGGGGACTGTCCCCTGAAACCGGGGATGTCTGGTCACCCTATACTAATAGACTTTGCTCTTAGGCCCCACTGAAGAGATGGTTCGGGACATGGGATAAAGAGACTTGGGTGGGTCTACCTGCCTCCTCCCTCACTGCAGGTCTCCTACTTGCCCACCTGATTACCATTCCCATGTAGTTCTTTGTCCCATGAGGACATTATAAGTGTAAAGAAATACAGTAGCCAGCAATAGAGATTCCTCCATCCATGCTGATAGAGTGTGTGTTGGAATCAATTGATCTCCTACTGTTCAGCCTGCGGGCTTAACAAGAAAGCCATGTATGGTGGCCTTTCGTCAGAGGTCCATGAAAGAGCACCTGTCTACCTCTACATCTTGAAGGACCCATTTTACCAATGGTTTCCGTTTCAATGCAACTAAGAAAATGTATGTGTTCTCATGTCAAAATGGGAAGCAAACAAATAGGATAAATGAAATTGTATTTAAAGTTTTGGAATAATAATAATTTGTTATCCTTCTTGGAGTGGATGCTCACCCTTGTTGAGCAGATATAAAGCCCTGGCGCTCACCCAGCACCCTACATTGCTAAAACACAGCAAGCTTTCTGAGCAAATAAGGTACACAACATTACTGTGCTGCAGAGCATACTTGTTCATGAAAAGCTACACTTATTGATGAATGCTCCTCAATGACTGTAGTACCCAGCATGTTCCAGCTCTGATGTTTTCATGTCCTTGATTGAACCTGTGCGGTGTTTATTGTGTACTGTGGGTGAATGGTTGTGTAAGGGACCAGAGCACAGATTGGGAAGGGCACCCAAAGTGTCCCCAGGCTGCAAATATTCCAGTCTCTTTCCACTTTCAAACTAATTGAAATCATCACAGCATTGTCTGAGCCCATGGCCAGCCATAGAGCACATAATAGAGTTTGTCAGATTAAGGCCTGGTTCACACCTATGCATTTTTTAGTGTGTTTTCAGTTTTGCAGAAACACACTACAGTCCATTTAGCATGGTTTCCTATAGATGTAGTTCACATTTGTGCATTTTATGTAAAGGGCCAGGGACTTTTTTTTCTGGTTTTTGGTCCCATAGACTTCAATGGATCAAAAACGTGTGTTGAAAAATGCAAAATGCACCTGCAATATGCAACCTGCGTAGGTGTGAACCTGGCCTTAGTGTTCATGCATTTCCTTAATTTGTCCACTAGATGGTGCCAGAGTCCCCTGCTTGTTGTATCTGGACATGGAAGGAGCTCTCCTGTATTGCAGCAGTTTGTTTAACTCTTTCCAGGGAGTTGGAGAGATTAACCCTATCAGTGCTGTGTATTTCCTAACCCGACCCCTGTCAGCCCACCCCACCTTCCACATATCAGCACTCAGTACAAAAAACTGTCAGCTGTTTATAACAAACAAATAAAAAACTGCCCTATACCACCCAAACCTGCTCTATACCTCCCCAGCCTGCCCTATACAACCCCAACCTGCCCTATGCCACCCCAGCCTGCCCTATATCACCGCAACCTGCCCTATATTACCCCAACCTGCCCTATATTGCCCCAGTCGGCCCAATACCACCCTATACTTTAATTTACTGGGGTCATTTGGGGGTGCGCCTCGTGATTGTGCGCTGCCTGCAGGGCGCTGGGCAGGATAGACAGGAGGGGGGTGACACCATGTTTTGCCGCACCAGGTGACACCAACCCTAGTGACGCCACTGCCCCAGTACACTCTCAGCTGCGAGTCAGAGCCGCACTCGAGTGACAGAGACACCCGTCGGCACATCAGGGGGCCGGGACCCGCAATGACCCCCTTCTCTCTGGCAAGGTGGCCGCGGCACTCTGATCAGTCTCGACTCGGCTGTCTCACACAGCCAAGAAGAGTGAAGCCGCCTCCCCCTCCTCCTTTATGTCCACACAGGGGGAGGGGACCCAACATGCAGTCCTGCGCTGATCTAAGGAACATTATGGGTCTGAAGGGGGGGTCTGTATTGTAGGGGGGGTTCTGTATTGTAGGGGTGATCTGAAATGTGGGGGGGGTCTGTATTGTAGGGGGGGTTCTGTAATGTAGGGGGGGTCTGTACTGTAGGGAGGGGGTCTGTACTGTAGGGAGGGGTTCTGAACTGTAGGGAGGTCTGTGTAACATGCAGGGGGTGCAGAACTGTTAGGGGGTGTCTGTGTGACAAACTGTGGGGGGCTGTGTAATGTAAAGGGGTCCAGAGGTGCAGGGTGCTGTGTAATGTAAAAGGGTCTAGAGGTACAAGGTGCTGGAACCCCACATCCCATCATTAACCACCGGCGCCCCCCTCTGGGCAATGCCCGGGCCTATTTTTGTCCCACTCCGGGCCTGATAGGAAGTGTTCTGTGCTGAGCGGCTTCCTGTTCATTCACAAACTGAAGCATAGTAAACACAATTGACTATGCTTCAGTTATGAATGAACACAGTGAGTGGGTGTGTTCATTGTGTTCATTTAGAAAAGGAAGGAGCCGGTAAATTACATATTGATTAGCCCCTTCCCCCCACTCTCCATCCTGAAACATTCCCCGCAGCAGCTGGAGGGAGAGGAGAGGAGGGAAGCCAGCACCACAGCTGGGGGGGCAACATGGGGGAAGCCCGGGTAATAGGGGGCATTAGCACCGCAGAGAGTGATTAGGGTATACCTAGGCAAACCCCCAACGCACGCCTATGGGTGGAACAGGTAACGTTCCCAAAAGTGAACTTATCATTAAGGCCGTGTTCACACTTATGTGATGGCAGACACCCCATGCGATTCGCACCGCATTTCTGTGCACATCACATGCGATGTCTGTGCAATGCAAATTCAGCAATACAGTTTTCCTAGCTGAAATTGCATTTGGACCAAAATGGTGCAGGACATTTTTTTTGGTGCGTACTGGAATCGGATTGCATGGGTGTTCAAACCCATGCAATCCGATTCCACAGTTCACACTGCGATCTGTGAACCGATTTGGTTGTGTCATTAGCTCTACATTGACACCGCAGCAGTTTGCAGAGAGCAGTGTGAACTGCCTGCGAGTCCTATGCAATGTGAGAACCCGCAATGCACAAGTTCCAACCCAGCCCAACGATGGGGTTGTAAACCCTCCTGTTTTTTCACCTTAAAGCGGAGCTCCACCCTAAAGTGGAAATTCCGCTCATCGGAACCCTCCCCCCTCCAGTGTCACATTTGGCACCTTTCAGGGGGGGGGGGGAGCAGATACCTGTCTAAGACAGGTATTTGCACCCACTTCCGGGAGTCCTCTCTGCGGGAAATCTGCGGAAGTACGTCAATTCCCGCAGATTCCCCATTGTGTTCTGGAGACACTCGGCTCCCAGAACACACGGGGACCCAGTCAGAACGGCGCAGCGCTACTCGCGCATGCGCCGTAGGGAACCGGGCATGAAGCCGCAGGGCTTCACTTCCTGGTTCCCTCACCGAGGATGGTGGTGGGGGAAGCAGAGTGATGAGCGATTGCTCGTCCTCTGCTGCCGACGTCGCTGGACTCCAGGACAGGTAAGTGTCCTAATATTAAAAGTCAGCAGCTGCAGCATTTGTAGCTGCTGGCTTTTAATAATTTTTTTTCCGCGGCACCTCCGCTTTGATGCATTAAGGTGAAAAAACATCTGACTATTACCGGTCCCCCCATTTACTTACCTGAGCCCTGGAAAGTACTGCGTCGAGAACGCGCTGGATCTCTACGCAGTTCTCGGCTCTTCATTGGATAGATGAATAGCAGCGCAGCCATTGGCTCCGCTGCTGTCCATCAAATCCAATGACGTGAGCGACGGGGGGCGGGCCGAGTCCGGCATTTATGTCTATGGACGCCAAATGCAAGACTCAGGAGCGTGCCCGCAAGGTAACCCCCCTGGCAGAGCGCTTCCCAGAGGGGCTTATCTGATGCGGAGAGGAGCCGAGAGAGGGGGACCCCAGAAAATGGCGTTCGGGGCCACTCTGTGCAAAACGAACTGCACAGTGGAGGGAAGTATGACATGTTTGTTATTTAAAAATAAATAAAAACAAACCTATAGTGTCACTATAAGGTCCATACACACAATCCGAAAATCGGAAATAAAATTCTGTCCGACGGACGATCTGCAGATTTTTCGGATCGTTAGTACGATGCTTTCGACAGCTGATTATGGTTTATCGTCGGACAAAAGCTGGAGGTGCGGATTATAACATTTTTGTTGGATGTGAACTCAGCGTCTGATTTTCGTTTCATTAGTACGGTTTTCCGAAGAAAATGGTAGGCGCAAGACGACGCATGCTCAGAAACGAAAGAAGACATACGAAACGAATCAACACGTTACGTCACTTCTGATGTATTCTGTCGTACGAGAATTTTCATATGGCGAGTAACCTCTTCACTTTCCACATGAGACTAGCGTGTCACAAAATAACGGAGGTTCCGTCGTCTGAAAATCTGATTGTGTGTACGAGTCAGGGTTGCCAACTTCAGTATATTTACTAACACTTTGTAAAATCCATAATTGTTGCATCTGTCCATGAATGTCAGTTATGGACACGCAGCCTACATGTCCGTAATGGACATTCAAGGACACATGCAAATAGTACGGATTTTACAAACTGTTTGTAAATTTACTGAAAGTTTGCCAACCCTGGTACGAGGATTAAAGCTTTGACAATAAAATCTGGAAGCTGATTGGCTACTATACACAGCTGCACCAGATTTTGTTCTCTCCAGTTCTAGTAAATCACCCATGTTGGGTTTTTAAAATGAGTATCTCTCTATCTATACTTTCTATCTAACTATATACAGTATATATATATAAATATATATATTTATATTTACACACACACACACACATAGTATCTGACGTGATCCTCCTGGCGGCTGCGATCACCTCCACTGACACTGACAGCTGCACTCCACCTCTCCCAGTTTAAAGTCAGCCAGCATTGTGGTGGGTGGAGTCACTGTCAGGAAACCACACCCACTTTCTGGCTGAGAGTAAACTTGGACTGTGAGATCCTCCTGAGAGAATGGAACATGGATGGAGCCAAGAGACCCGTCCCAGATCACCGTCATAAGCCCCATACACACTATTAGATTTACCAAACCATCTAATATGAGGTGAGACCTTAGAGTTTCACTTTGTATGAAATCAGGCAGAGCCTTCCTCTACATCTGAAGACCATAATCTGCAGAAAATCCACTTCTCTACCTGTACTATGTGATCAGAGATCTGTACCCTCTCCCCCATATTCATATCATTATCACACTCCTATGATGTCATACACACAGCAATCAGATCGGTCAATATGCCGTACACTTCACCCACTAACATTGGAGAGACTTGTCATGTGATCTGTTGGTAATCACCATGTTGTGACGCCCACTTTGCGGGTATTACGTCGATTTAAAAAAGTATCTCCTGCATTACTCGGGTGCGACTTGCATAGATATTTGTGAAGCCGCACAGATGTCTTCAAAGTCGCACCTGAAGTGGCACTGAAATTGTGCGATTTCAGAGGAAGTCAAACGATTTTAAAGCCGCAGTCAATTAGAACAAGTTGTTGGAACCCTTTCACTCTGATCAGTTTCTGAAGGAAAATTTATCTTTTTAAAGCCTATGGAACTCTTCACAACGATGGGGCACTATTCCTCCCACTGATACCAATGATGGGGCACTATTCCTCCCACTGACACCAACAATGGGGCACTATTCCTTCCACTGACGCCAATGATGGGGCACTATTCCTCCCACTGACGCCAATGATGGGACACTATCCTCCCACTGACACCAATGATGGGGCACTATTCCTCCCACTGACACCAATGATGGGGGCACTATTCCTCCCACTGACACCAACAATGGGGCACTATTCCTCCCACTGACACCAATGAAGGGGCACTATTCCTCCCACTGACACCAATGATGGGGCACTATTCCTCCCACTGACACCATTGATGGGGCACCAGTTCTCCCCCTAAAACCAGGGATGGGGCATTGTTTACGCCCACTGGGCACAGTCTGTAGAAGGTTTGGAGACCCCTGATCTAGATCCACTATACTAGGGTTTGGGGTTCTGTATATGGAGGTTTTCATTTTTTTCTATTCCTTGGACTTTTTCTTCACCCTGAATGATGGTGTGACCCTCTGTGACCTTTTATATCTAGATCCAGTATGTGTTCCCCCCCCCCCATGTGATGTTATCTTCCATACAGAAGGTGCAGGTAGAGGGCGCCGTTTGTTTTGTCTGCTCTCTGTTTATTGTATCTGAATCATGATAAAGTGGAACTTCACCTTTGTCACAGTTTGTATTTCTGTAAAACACAAGATGTGATCAATCAGCGTGGTACATTGTGTTTATTTTATGTTTCATTTATGGAATCTGCTCTCTGTTCTCATCTGAAGATTAACACAAAAACATCCCTTTAAATGAATTCCACAATAGACACTTTGTGAATTCCACAATAGACACTTTGTGCGCATCAGATGCCTTTGCTGGCCCAGATATTATCTTGTAAATGTAGCAGTGACATCATCACTGGGCTCTACATAGCTTGAGCAGAGCTGTGGGAGGGGCCCAGCAGCTCCACCCACTACAGGCTGCCTGCAGGAAACGACAGGAAGGGGCGGAGACAAGACCAGTCACCCTGCACAAGGAGAGAGAGCAGCAGTGAGCGGTCTTTTATTACACACAGGATTACTGCACAGATCTGGAAGAAATACACAAACACCCCGAGATTCAAGGAAGAAAATACATGACTCTATAATGAATACAGGGAGCGCAGCACTTAAAGCCCAACTCCACCCAAAACCTTTTTTTTGGGTTTGGATAGAACAGGGAAGGGTTAAAACCTCTGGCAGGCCTTTATTGACATATGTGATTTCAGCAGAACAGGAAGTGATGTGAAATTTATAACACAGGAATCAGATTTGTTTTATTAGCTTAACCGCTTGCTGACCGTCATTATACTGCGGGAGGTCGGCTCGTTCCCGCGGACCGTCGTAGCTGTACGTCAGCTCCTTTACGCGGCGGTCACGAGAGGAAGAACAGGGACGTGTGTTTGTGTAAACATACCCATCCCTGTACTGAGAGGGGAGGAAAGACAGATCGGGAGTTCCTACTAGCTGGGAACCACGATCTGTCATCTCGTATAGTCAGTCCCATCCCCCTTCAGTTAGAACACACGCTAGGGAACACAGTTAACCCCTTGATCGCCCCCTAGTGTTAACATCTTCCCTGCCAGTGACATTTACACAGTAATCGGTGCATTTTTATAGCACTGATCGCTGTATAAATGACAATGGACCCAAAAATGTGTCAAAAGTGTCCGATGTGTCCGCCATAATGTCGCAGTCCCGATAAAAATCGCAGATCGCCGTCATTACTAGTAAAAAAAAATAATAATAATAAAAATCCCATAAATCTATTCCCTATTTTGTAGGCGCTATAACTTTTGCGCAAACCAATCAATATACGCTTATAGCTATTTTTATTACCAAAAATATGTAGAAGAATACGTATCGGCCTAAACTGAGGAAAAAATTTGCTTTTTGAAAAAAAAATGGGATATTTATTACAGCAAAAAGTACAAAATATTGAGATTTTTTCAAATCTGACGCTCTTTTTTTGTTTATAGTGCAAAAAAAAAAAAAAACGCAGAGGTGATCAAATACCACCAATTTGTGGGGAAAAAAGGACGTCAATTTTGTTTGGGTACAACGTCGCACGACCGCGCAATTGTCAGTTAGACCCCTTTCACACTGGAGCGGTTTGCAGGCGCTATTGCGCCAAAAATAGCGCCTGCAAACCGACCCTAAACAGCCGCTGCTGTCTCTCCAATGTAAAAGCCCCGAGGCTGTTTACATTTGTGTATTGAGCGTTTTGGAGCTTTTTTTTGCACGACAAAACATGTATCTGCTAGTTTCCTTTGGGATGTCATTTAAAGCTGAGGTCCGCCTGATAATTTTTTTTTTAAAAAGCCAGCAGCTACAAATGGACACTTACCTGTCCAGGGTGCCCGCGATGTCGGCAGCCGAAGCCGATTAATCGCTCGTCTCTCGGCTGCCCCCGCCGCCATCCTCAGTGAGGGAAACAGGAAGTGAAGCGTTGCGGCCTCACTTCCCGGGTTCCCTACTGCTCATGCGCGAGTCGCGCTGCGCGTCCTAAATGGTCCCCGCTGTGTTCTGGGACCTGTGTGTCTCCCAGAAGACAGCGGGGGAGGAGGGCCGTGACTCCCACGGGAGTCTATGCCCGGAAGTGGGTGTAAATACCTGTATTATACAGGTATCTGCACCCCCCTCCCCCCTGAAAGGTGCCAAATGTGACACCGAAGGGGGGGGGGGATCCGAAAAGCGTAAGTTCCATTTTTGGGTGGACCTCCGCTTTAAGAAATAGGTGCGATGCGTATTTTGCGGGATTTGCGCACGTTCCCAGAACACGAAGGTGGGGCCTAAAGGATGGTTAAAAATGTATTGATGAGTAAAGCTTTTTAAGGCAAAACGCGTTAGTTTCTGCAGATTTTTTAATAAGCTCTGCGGATTACGTATGGACTCCAGCGTTGATCTTTTGTTGTTATTGATGCCCATTTCTTCCTGTCTCGGTGACACCTGCTCCATCATCTCTTCTATATAAGACTACGTTCTACAACTAAACAAATGATCATTTTTGGCTAAACTTTGGCTTTAATGGTGGACGGTGCAGTCCGGATCCAGTCTATTGGTTTGGAGAAGAGAGCAGGAGAGGAGGGTGGAGCTATGGGACTGTGTGCTTCTATTGATGCACAGAGTGCAGGGAGACACAACTCTAGCTCCTGCATACAAGGGGTGGCTCCATAGGATGCTGCAAGAGAAAGGAGCCACCCCAAGGCTACCATTCACCGATATGCAGATTGCTTGTAAGCATTTCTGCATTGCTTTCTGCATTTTTTTTTTTACTGCGATTTGCATTTTTTAGCCTTTTTTATTTTTTTTAGGCAAATTTGTTGTAGGGCAGATTTAAAAAAATGCAAATTGGGGCAAAATTTGTGGTAAAAACGCACTACATGCTTTTCTGCAGCTTCTCCATTGATGTCTATTGAACCAAAAATGCAAAACAAAAAAGCGTTTTGCATTTAAAAAAAAGTCCCTGATCCTTTCCAAAACCGCAGAGGCACAAAAATGCATTGATGTGAACGTGTTCCATAGGAACCCATGTTAAAAAGAATGTCCTGCGGTTCTAAAAAAAAAAAAGCATGAAAAAAAGGCATTGGTGTGAATGGAGCCTTAGACAGGAAACCTGGGGGCAGCGGTCATGGCTCCAGATTAAACTGGAACATGGGCAAGGCTTGACACTGAATGCGACTTTCAAATCACTTGAAGACGCACGATTTCAAAGCCGCAGGTGAGTGCAATTTCAGGAGCGACTTGCCTGACATCTGTGCGACTTCATGCACAGACGTCTATGCAAGTTGCACCTGAAAATCGCAAAAAATAGTGCAGGAACCTTTTTTTTCAAATCGGTGCGGCACCGCGAAGTCGGTTCCATTGCCGACAATAGTGTGCGACTTGTCATGCAATTTAGAAACTGTCAAATCGCATGGCAAGTCGCACCGGTGTGAACGGTGTGTAAAAGATGAAGCTGCACACTCAGTTAGGGCCAGTTCACACCACATGAAGCCCAGTGCGTTTTTTTTCTGCATCAAAAACGCATGTAAAGTAGGCTATGTGGTTTTCAATGGCATAGTTCACACCAGTGCTTGCAGTTCCAGAAAAAAAAAGTTGCACGTGCTGCATTTTTCCTGCACTGGAACGCTGAAAAAAGCACCAAAAGCGCACTGAAAGACACATGTCCTTATTTCAGGTTAAGAAAAATGAGGGGGAAAAAATGCACTTAATTGCATTCGAAACGCATCAAAAACACATCAAAAACTTACTGGAACGCATCTAAAACGCATCAAAAATGCGCATCCAGAAAAGCATCTGGAATGCATCCGGACTGAGTTTCTATGGGGCCAGCTCACACCACATGCAGTCCAGTGCGTTTTTGTTCTGCATCAAAAAACACATGAAAAGTAGATTATATGGTTTCCAATGGCATCATTCACACCAGTGCAGTCAGTTCCAGGGCAAAGTAGCACATGCTGCATTTTTCCTGCACTGGACTATACTGGAACGCAGTAAAAACACACTGGAATGCACTGGAACACATCAAAAATGCATCAAAAACGCACTGGACCCTAGTGTAGTGAAAAAAAACTGAAAAAAAAGCACCTGGAATGCATCCAGAAACGCATCAAAACACACCAAAAACGCTCCAGAACGCATAAAAACGCACATGCAGAAACACACCTGGAACGGATTGGTAGTGCATTTTTGTGGTGTAAATCATCCCTGAACTGGCCCTAAGGGCCGGTTCACACCATAAAAACGCACTTCAAATCCGCTCCGGATGCATTTTTGTTGCGTTCCCGTGCGGTTTTGATGCGTTTCCGGATGCATTCCAAATGCTTTTTTTCCCTGTTTTTTCCTCCACTATACTAGGGTCCAGTGCATTTTTTGCGCATTCCAGGTGCTTGTATTCCTGTTTTTTTTTTTTCTCTATACTAGGGTCCAGTGCGTTTTTGGTGCGTTTTCTATGCGTTTTGCGCTCCAGTACAGTCCGGTGCAGAAAAAATGCAGCACGTTTTACTTTTTTTTCCTGGAACTGACCGCACTGGTGTGAACTATGCCATCGGAAACCATATAACCTACTTTCCATGCGTTTTTGATGCAGAAAAAAAACCCGCACTGGACTGCAATGTGGTGTGAACCGGTCCTGAGGGCTTATTCACACCACAACACATCCATTAACGCATGCACGTTGCGTTTTTTTGTAATGTGTCGGCGTGCATTTTACATGCGTTGCGCTTTTTTTTACCTTGCAGCGTGTTGCGTTTATGCGCCTTTGCGTGCTTTTGAACGATTTGCACTGGAAAGAAAAGTAGCGCATGCTGTACTTATTTTCAGCGCTGGAGAAATACAACGCAGCACGCTGCGCTGGTGTGAACTGCATTCATTTTTTGCTTGCCATGCGTTGGGAATGCGCTCACAAACGCACCCCGCGCGTCTGGTGGGAATAAACGCTGAGGGTTTGAGGCGAGTCGGCTGGAGATTTTCCAACAGATCGGCAGCGATGGGGGGGGGGGATAAGTTATTTTAGTACCCCGGGGTGAAAAGGCCAAAGTGCGCCCCCTTCTGGTTGCACATTTTGCGCCCGGCGTGGTATTTGCGTTGTACACGGAGCCGTGTGTCTGTTTTGCTCCCAGAACAATAGAGTTGTATTGATGTGTTCATACATGTGTCTCCTCCCAGAAGAAGGTTCTTTATGTGCCTCTAGGGCCCCCGGGGCATTAAAAGACGTGTGGGGAGCCGAAGGGTTAAACGGTGTGGAGTAACCCTCTTATGTAATGAGACCTCCGCCCTCCACTCTAATCCACTTCCAGGACTTGGATCCCCTGCTGCTGTCCGCAGGGAGGTGTGTGCTTCACTCTGCAGTCTGTGTGCACGCCTCTCCCTGTGTTAGCACTTTACCAGTCCCAGTCAGTGCACACCACCAGGACTTTATTAGCACCCAGTCCTCTGAAGGTACCACAGAGGAACCCACCCCATACGACTTATGCCCTCCAGAAGCCGGGGCACCCTGCGGGTCCCAAGGAAGCCCAGCATGCATTTCTCCTTCAGCGAGGAGGACATCAAGAAGCACCGGCTGGTCAAGTCTGTTAGGTTAGTCCTGTGCTGTAGCGCTGACATATCCTGTAGCGTAGAGTTAGTTTGAAGGACTTCTCAGTAATGGGCTTTGAGTGAAGATGAGTCAGTCGTTGGGTCTGTGCCTGCTGAGGAACTACAACTCCCAGCGTGCCTCGCCGCCGCTTGTGGTTCTTCAGAAAGCAGAGTTTTTGGGATGTTTCGGTGGTTCTGTATAATCGCTGGGACGTAATACAGAGCTGGACCTAACCGGGGGGCGCCCATTCCATAACATCGCCATCTGATGCCTACTGCCCCAAAGTTGCCCAAAACTTTTCAGAAGTTTGGCTAATAAAAGCGAATGAGAGCTGACTTCTGATTGGTTGGCTTGACTTACTGAATCCGCACAGATGTCTTTAAAGTCGCACTGAGCTGCTGGCTTTGAAATGGTGCGACTTCATCTGAAATCGCACAATTACAAAGCTGCAGGTTCGTGCGACTTTGAAGACATCTACAGCTTTCAAAGCCGCAGTCAATGTGAAGGGGGGGGGGGGGGCTAGTTTATGGAAATGTCTAAGGTTAGGTTCTGCATTTTTCACGAGCTCCCCATTGAAGTCTATAGGACCCCAAAAAAACGCACAAATAGAATTGTGTGTTAACAGGCAACCTAGACGATAAATGTATTCCTCTTTGTATGACAGCCGACAAAACGCACAGGTGTGTACAGGGACTGAGGGGTAGATTGTGTACCCCAATACACACTATAGGAAAATCGGACGAACGATCGTTGTTTAATTGCAGATCGACACTGGGGACGGTACTAATTGTACCAAAATTCTTAATTTTTTTTAAAATTGTTGTTGTTTAGGGCCAGTTCACAGCACGTGCAGTGCAGTGCGATAGTCGCTAAGATGGTTTTCAATGGCATGGTTCACACCAGTGCGTTCCAGTTCTAGAATAAAAGTAGAAGGTGCTGCAGCTTTTTTCTGAACTGTACTGGAACGCTGTAAAACACCTCAAAAATGCATCGGACCGTACTGAAACGCATTAAAAACACGCATGCAGAAAAGCATCCGCACTGCGTTTCTATGGTGTGAACCCCACTTAACTCATTCAGATGGAAGGAGGGAGCATATTGGTGGCTACTGACAAGAGTCTGGCGGTTAAAGTGACGTTAGGGCCGGTTCACACCACATGCAGTCCAGTGCGTTTTTCTTTTTTTTTTCTGCATCAAAAACGCATGGAAAGTAGTTTATATGGTTTCCAATGGCATAGTTTTTATACCAGTGCAGTCAGGTCCAGGGCTTTCCAGTTCCAGAAAAAAAAGTAGAACATGTTGCATTTTTCCTGCACTGGACTGTACTGGAACGCATCAAAAATGCACCGGCATGCTATGGAATGCATTAGGAACGCATCAAAAATGCACCGGCATGCTATGGAGTGCATTAAAAACGCATAAAAAATGCACCGGCATGCTATGGAATGCATTAAAAACGCATCAAAAATGCACCGGACCCCAGTACAGTGGAAAAAAGAAAAAAAATCTGGAATGCGTCCGGAAACGCATTAAACCGCGTGTGCAAAAATGCATCCGGAACGGATCTGGAGTGCGTTTTGTGATGTGAACCATCCCTTAGGGCCGGTTCACACCATAGAAACGCAGTCCGGATGCGTTCCAGATGCTTTTCTACATGCGCGTTTTTGATGCGTTCCAGTTCGTTCCCCCCCCCCTCTTCTTCCACTCACACATGTCCTTTTAGTAAGGACATGCGTGTTCCAGTGCATTTTTGGTGCGTTTTTACAGCATTCCAGTACAGTCCACTACAGGAAAAATGCAACATGTTAATTTTTTTATTCTGGAACTGGAAAGCCCTGGACCTGACTGCACTGGTATGAACTATGCCATTGGAAACCATATAATCTACTTTCCTTGCATTTTTGATGCAGAACGATGCAGCGAACTCAGCTGGAAGTGGGAAGTGGGAGCGGGTACCTGTCAAAACCACTTACCCGTTTCCCCTCCACCGCCCCCCAAAAAGGACTAAATGTGGCAGCGGAGGGGGGGGGGGGGGGGGAGGCAGACAAGCGGAACTTCCCCTTTTGGGGGGAGTTCCGCTTTAAAAGCTCATTTAAAAAAACAAACATGTTCTACTCACCTGCTCTGTGCCGTCCTCATCCTCCTCTTCTCAGGTCCCCTGCTGGAGCTCCTGGCTCCTCCTCTTCAGCCAGTGCCCCCAATAACAAGCCTCTTGCACTGGGGCGTGCTCACTCCCGAGCTCCACTATATGTGTCCATAAGCCCCGCCCTCCACTCTCTCCTCATTGGCTGTGATTGACGGTAGCGGGAGCCAATGGCTCCTGCTGCTGTTTCAGCCAATGAGGAATGAGAGACCTGGAAGAAGCTCAGCTCTTGTGCACATCGCTGGATTGAGAGGGGGATCAGATAAGTATTAGGGGGGGAGGGGCTGCTGCACACAAGTTTTTTTTTTTTTTACCTTCATACATAGAATGCATAATGGTAAAAAAAATAAAACATTAAAACCACTTTAAGACAGTCGTATGCCAGTGGAGTTTTGAGGTTTTGAATATTCATGGAAATTCAGAAAAATCTTTTGTTGGGGCGTACTCTTGTGACTTGTCAAATTTCGTACAAAAACTTTTTTTCTTTACTTGCCATGCCGATGTTTCCAGTTCTGTTGGGATCATAGGCATGCCCAGGGGGTGTGCCTGGGCCCACCCTAACCACCCCCGTGCGGCGTAGATTCCCCCTGCTGCCTGGGCCCATGTCATTTACTGTTGCTTCCTTTTCTGAATGAGCACAGTGAGTGATTTGGTACAGATCACTCACTGTGTTCATTTATAACTGAAGCCTAGTAAACTGTTTACTAGGCTTCAGTTTGTAAATGAACAGGAAGCCGCTCAGTACAGAGCATTTCCCATTCATTTATTGTCTGGTGCAGCTGTGGCTGCAGAGAAAGGGGCTGGGAAATCTGTCGTCCGGCAAAAAGTGAGACATCAGGAGTCTCTTTAGATCGCTGATATTTCACCAAAGCTCCCAGGTAAAATCCTCCTAAAAGGATTAAAGAATAATACAATAATACAAAAAAAAACGACTAACACTGACCGCTGCCAAGTTGACACCAATCTCTGCCCTACTGAGACACCATCAACTGCCTCACTGACATCGTCTATGCTTTATTACATTTTAAAATGTTTGTTTACATTTGTAAGTGTGTGTCTGTATATATGCGCACACACATGCCCGCCCACACACACACACATGCCCACACACACTCACACATGCCCACCCACACACAAGCACACATGCCCACCCACACACAAGCACACATGCCCACCCACACACAAGCACACATGCCCACCCACACACAAGCACACATGCCCACCCACACACACACACATGCCCACACACACACAAGCACACATGCCCAACACACATGCCCGCACACATGCCCACCCCCACACACACGCACAAGTGCGTTTGCTCTTTGGGGTGTCCGCTAATTAAATAGTCTGCGCACATCACTGGTTGGGATGTACTTGCTCATTACAGTAAGGCCCCTTGTACACTTCTGCGACTTGAAAGTTGCACGATTGTGACGCAATATGAATGGTTATCATTGGGAATCATGGGGTACGACTTGTCATGTGACTCTGATGTCCAAAGGTGCAGGAAAAGTCGCACAAGTGTGAAAGGGGCCTTAGTGCGAATTTTGCCGAATGAAAACCGCATTCACATTTTGAAAAACACAAAATTCCATCCTTCTCCCTCACTGCGGCCGAAGGTGATCATCAAGGTGACTCCATTAACTCTTAGAAAATTGGCCGAATGTGCAAATTTTTCCAAATGAAGTTGTAGTGGTGTCTGCCCAGCTTATTGTAAGTGATCCTGACACTGATATGCCAGTTACTGAGTCATCAGCTTATTGCAGTCCCTGGGTATAGGCGCTGCGACCGGCTATTTTGTGAAATGGAACTCATTCGCTTCCACGAAGAACTCGGAATAAAAAGTGCATGCCGATCTGGATGGCAACGCTGACCCCGCCACAGACCTATTTTTAGTGGGGTTGACATTTAGGACAGCGTGGACACGGGCACATCATGTGATTTCTGCTGAAACATAACAAACTTCATAAAATAACCAGTTGCCGTCGTACGGTTTCGTTTAACGATCGCTCAAAAAACTTGGGCAGCTCCACATTACGAGCACCGGTGTTCAGAATGGACTTGAGTCCATTGTCAATACTGACTTACATTCTTTACATTTCTTTATAAATTTAGGCCAGTATGTATTCTGCGAGATGAAAAAAAATCTTAATAAGCATATTTTTATTGGTTTGCGCAAAAGTTATAAGGTCTACAAACTATGGGATATTTTTATTTATGTTACTAGTAATGGCAGCGATCAGCGACTTGTAGCGGGACTGCGACATTGCAGCAAACAATTCGGACACCTAACTGACACTTTTTTTGGGGACCAGTGACACCAATACAGTGATCAGTGCTAAAAATATGCACTGTCACTGTACTAATGACACTGGCACGGAAGGGGTTAAAGTGGTTGTAAAGCTTCGTTTTTTTTTTAAATAACAAACATGTTATACCTACCTCCACTGTGCAGTTCGTTTTACACAGAGTGGCCCCGATCCTGGTCTTCTGGGGTCCCTCTGCAGCTGTCTCGGCTTCTCCCTGCAAGAGCTAACCCCCTTCATGGGAAGCTTTCTTCCTAGGGGGTTAGCTTGCGGGCGCGCTCCCGTGATACAGCCGGTGGCTATAGCCGCCGACTGTATCACTCGGCCCCACCCCCCCCCGGCACGCCGCGTCATTGGACGTGATTGACAGCAGCGCAAGCCAATGGCTGTGCTGCTATCAATCCATCCAATCTAGCCAATCAATGACCAGACTCCGTGAAGAAGAGGATGTCGGGGGTGAGCACAGCAGGTGAACAGGCTCAGGTAAGTAAAACGGGGGGGGGGGGCTGTGGGGGCCGTCATTGCCAGGTGTTTTTTCACCTTAATGCATAGGATGCATTAAGGTGAAAAAACGCGAACCTTTACAACCCCTTTTAACATCAGGGGCAATCAAAGCATTAAATGTGTCCCTAGGGAGTGATTACTAACCGTGTGGGGGAGGTGCTTTTGCTGTAAGAAAGAAGAGATCCATGTTCCTGCTTAGCAGAAACACAGGATCTCTACCTCCCGTACTAACAAAACAGCGATCTGCCTTGTGTACATCGGCAGACCGCCGTTCTGCACCTTTCCCGAACGATCGCCGGGTGCCAGCGCACTTTGAGTCCTCCGGACCCGCAGATTGGCTCCCGCTGTGTCAGGTCGCCGGTGGCAGTGCAGTGCAGTATCATGTACCTGTTTGTGACTCCATGCATAGGAGCCACCGTCCCGCAGTAAATGTACGTGGGGCAGTAAGCAGCGCATCTTTTGCCAGCATTAAATGGTTTATCTCATCCATGCAAAATTTATATATTCTGCTGCAGAGCTTGTGCTTCTGAAAAACAGACTTACTGGCTGGATTACCAGTTAAAAATAGAAGAAAAAAAGCCTAAAAAAATAAACTAACCCAGACATCAGATCTAAAAATTGGTAAGCTACAATAGTTATATAAAATGTTTGCTTTTGGGGTTAATACAGCTTGAAGCAAGGCTCACTGGTTACCACGCTGAGAGAATCGCTTTCAAAACGCTAGTCGTGTTTATGTTGCTATGCAATTTCCTACAAACAGTTCACTAATTGCTGTTTTTTTTAAACCCACTTTTAAAGTGGTAGTAAAGTCAGATCTTACAAAACTCCGACAGGCATTGTTTTTATTACAGAAGAGAGTCTCTTCTGTCATTAACCTCCCCCCCCCCCCCCCCCGCCTGTCAGCGAGTAATGTGATCTGAGCCGCACATGCCCAGCCCACATTTACGGTCCGTGCGCATGCGTGGGAGTGATGTCGCCCCAGCACAGCCATGACCAGGCCGTTTTTTGCGATGCGGCACTGCGTCGCTTTAACTGACAATTGTGCAGTCATGCGACTCTGTACCTAAACAAAATTGATGTCCTTTTTTTTTCCCCCACAAATAGAGCTTTCTTTTGGTGGTATTTGATCACCTCCTGCATTTATTTTTTGCGCTATAAACAAAAAGAGTGCCAATTTAAAAAAACAAAACCAATATTTCTTCGTTTTTGCTATAATATCCCCCCCCCCCCCCCCAAAAAAATATATAAAAAAAAATGTCTTCATTTTAGGCCAGTATGTATTCTTCTACATATTTTTGGTAAACAAAATCGCAATAAGCGTAAGTTGAATGGTTTGCACAAAAGTTATAGGGTCTACAAAATAGGGGATAGATTTATGGCATTTTTATTATTCTTTTATTTTTTTATTTTTACTAGTAATGGTGGCTATGTGCAATTAATTTTTTTAGTTTTTTGCGACATTGCGGCGGACAGATCGGACACTTCTGACACTTTTTTTTTTTGGGGGCCTGTGACATTTATACAGCGATCAGTGCTATAAAAATGCACTGATTACTGTGTAAATGTCACTGGCAGGGAAGTGGTTAACACTAGGGGGCCGTTTAAGGGGTTAAATGTGTTCCCTGGGAGGTGCTTCTAACCGGGGGGGAGGGGACTGACTAGAGAAGGAGAGAGATCGCTGTTCCTGATCACTGGGAACTCTCCTCCCCTGTCAGAACGGGGACCTGTCTGCTTACATTGACAGATCCCGATTCTGGCTCCCTTCCCTGCAATCGTAGGTGGCCGGGCGGACATCGCGGCCGCCGGCCACAAGCATTGGGTCCTCCGCTGCGCCTGCTATGGCTCTTAAAGGAGCCGACCTACAGCTACGGCGATTCGCGGGAAAGAGCAGACCTGCCGCAGTATAATAACAGCGGCTGGTCGGCAAGTGGTTATTAAGAGGCCCAAGATCGCATACCCGTAAGAAAGAGTGGGTGAAGGGGACAAGTGAGAGCACAGTGCTGGAGGGCTGCGATTTTAGGCAAGTCTGTCATCATGTACTAGTTTGCAGTGGCTACTAGTACACTACACTATACTCCCCTAGCAGCTTTAAGCCATAGAGTATAGACTTTACTACCACTGTAAAATGCCCATCAGTGATGGTGAACCTTGGCACCCCAGATGTTTTGGAATTACATTTCCCATGATGCTCAACTACACTGCAGAGCATCATGGGAAAGAAAGCCTAAAAAAAGAAACTAACCCAGACATCACATCTAAAAATTGGTAAGCTACAATAGTTAAATAAAATGTTTGCTTTTGGGGTTAATACAGCTTGCTATGCAATTTCCTACAAACAGTTCATGCTGCTATGGCTCTTAAAGCAGCCGACATACAGCTACGGCGATTTGCGGGAAAGAGCAGACCTGCCGCCCCCTAGTGTTAACTACTTCCCTGCAAGTGACATTTACACAGCAATCAGTGCTTTTTATAGCACTGATCGCTGTATAAATGTCAGTGGCCCCAAAAAAAAAAGAAAAATGTCAGAAGTGTCCGATCTGTCGCAGTCCCGTAAAAAATGAAAAAAAAATTGCACATGGCCACCGTTACTAGTAAAAAAAAAAAAAAAAGAATTAATAAAAATGCCATAAATCTATCCCCTATTTTGTAGACGCTATAACTTTTGTGCAAACCAATCAATATACACTTATTGCGATTTTGTTTACCAAAAATACGTAGAAGAATACATACTGGCCTAAACTGATGAAGAAAACATCTGGGGTGCCAAGGTTCGCCATCGCTGCGGCATAGATGGATGCTGAGCCAGACGAATTTCGTTCCATCTATGCCTGTTCCTGATGGACACAAGTTGATCTAACGATCAACTTCTGTCTAACGAGACTTTTGGAAAACTTGTCAAGTTCTTGCAATGATCACAGGTGTGCGAGGTCGGCTGTGGCCAGGAATCCTGTACCAATCAATGACCGGCTGACAGGCGCCATGGCTGCTCACATGTACAGTAACAGATTTTACGCAAAGCCCCGACTTTTTGGCAATTGGGGTTGTTTCCTAAAAAGCCTTGGAGCTGTGAAAACTGAGGAAAGGAAAAGCATAGCTGTCCATTAAAACCAATCAGAAATAGAGTTTTAGTTTCGACAGCTGAAAGCTGATTTCTGATAGGCTGCTCCTGCTTCTGATGATCTTTTGGACCCTCTTATTTAGGAAGCTCATTTATTGTACAGAGCCGTGCCGCTGGTTGCCTGTCTCCTGCCAGACAGACTAGTTGGTAGTAAATTGCTGGAATGTATACAGATCATAGAGACGTTGGCCAGTTCTGTACTTGTGGTCTGGACTGTCGCAGCAGGTGGGATGAGAACAGACTGGGTGGAACTGGTGTCTCCACACTAATGATATGTTTCCAGTTCTAGAGAGCAGGGCAGGCTACCAGACGTTCCTTTCCTTGTGCTGCTCTTTATATTGTGGATTTCTCTGTATACCCTCTGCTGGGTGACATCATTGGTCTGCCAGCTGTAATTTACATCACAAGATTTCTACATAGATTGGTGATATCCAACTAGAAAAGGCAGACAGTAATGCCAAAGTAACAGCTTTTAGTAGCTAACCAAAAAAAAATACTTACTTCTAGACCAATAGGATTCTTTGTCAGGAATGTATAGTGGCCGACAGGGGCTACTGATCTGTGTTTGAAAGCCAAACTCCAGCCGTCTTTTCCCTATTATGACACCCATTAAGTAGATAGGAAGTAAGGACTTTCCCCAATAAGAACAGACACACTATTTTGTCAAAAGTATGCCTGCCTTTACACGGACATGAACTTTAATGGCATCCCAGTCTTAGTCCGTAGGGTTCAATATTGAGTTGGCCCACCCTTTGCAGCTATAACAGCTTCAACTCTTCTGGGAAGGCCGTCCGCAAGGTTTAGGAGGAATTCATCTTAAGGCTACTTTCACACCGAGACGTTGGGGGCGTTAGCGGTAAAGAATAGCAGCGCTTTACCGTTTTTTTTTCGGCCGCTAGTGGGGTGCTTTTAACCTTCGCTAGCGGCTGAAAAAGGGGTTAAAATTGCCCGCAAAGGGCCGGTGGTTCGGCGACGCTGCCTATTGATTTCAATGGGCAGGGGCGCTTTAGGAGTGGTGTGTGTGTATATAGCGCTGCAAAGATGCAGCTTGCAGGACTTTTTTTTATCGGCCTGCCAGCCAGTGTTTTCACATTGGAGTGAAAGGCGAGGCTCTTTCAAGGAACTTTGCAGGTGTTATTTTTAGCGCTATAGCGCCTGCAAAGCACCTCAGTGTGAAAGCAGCCTAAAGGTGTTCTATCGTGTTGAGGTCAGGACTCTGTGCAGGCCAGTCATATTCCTCCACCCCAAACTCGCTCATCCATGTCTTTATGGACCTTGTACTGGTACGCAGTCATGTTGGAACAGGAAGGGGCCATCCCCATGTCCAAAATGTCTTGATATACTGACACCTCAAAAGTTCTCTTCAATTGAACTAAGGGGCCAAGCCCAATCCCAATCCCTGAAAAACAACCGCAAACCATAATCCCCTCTCCACCAAATGATTTGGACTGGTGCACATGGCAAGGTCCATAAAGACACGGATGAGCGAGTTTGGGGTGGAGGAACTTAACTGGCTTGCAGAGTCCTGACCTCAACCCAATAGAGCACCTTTGGGGTGAATTGGAGCAGAGATTGCTAGCCAGGCCTTCTTGTCCAACATCAGTGCCTGACCTCACAAATGCGCATCTGGAAAAACGGTCAAACATTTCCATAGACACTCCTAAACCTTGTGGACGGCCTTCCCAGAAGAGTTGAAGTTGTTATAGCTGCAAAGGGTGGGCCAACTCAATATTGAACCCTATGGACTGAGACCTGGATGCCATTAAAGTTCATGTGCGTGTAAAGGCAGGCGTCCCAATACTTTTAGACAATATAGTGTATATAAAAAACCCAGACAAAGGGTCTAACACTTACCCACTCTGTCCAAAAAGGTGAGTTGGGTCTTAAAGTAGAACGACTGGGCTCTGGACCTCGTGTTACCTACAGATTCTCATCAACTTTACATAATGGTTTAAAACCAGACTTCACTCACCTCTGTATGTTCAGTTACCATAGAGTAATTAATCTTCAATCAGTCTCATTAATCCTCCATTCATTCTTTCTCTCAGAAGAGCTATTTGTTTCCTGCTTCTAACGGTGTGTCAATCCAAATTTTTATTAAAAAAAACTTCTTAAAAACCCTCACTTCTTACCTAAAACCATTGTTTGTGTGGTGGGCCGCCTCCTTTTTGAAAAGACCACTTTCTTTCCTGGTGATGTAGACTGTTCATCGGCTGCTAAAAGGGTCCAGTAGTCTGATCACCACAGTGTTATGTCACAACTCGAGGGGCAGCAACAAGACCGGGAGACTGCATGGAGGTCACCGGTCACTATTACCAGAAGAGATGCTGCAGATGGTCACGTGATGGTGGGGTAGGGTAAGTAAGGGTTTTATTTTTTATTTAAAACTACAGAATGACAAGAAGCAGGTGGGGTGGGAAACTTTTATTTCCCCCACGGAGTCCAGCTTTCAGATTTTTTAAGAATCGGCAGAGAATTTTTTTTCCCCCCTCTGTATTTATTCTTTCATGGTGCAAAACTTTACATTACTCAGTGTTTGCCTTTGCCGGTCACTGACCAGGACTGCGCTTGTGTACAGGACCTCTGCAGAGGGAAACTTTCCATTAAAAGATGGAGCTTTTGTTATCTTATCCTGGACCCTGGGAAGTTTCGGTGTGGTGTATTAGATTTTGTACCAGAACAATAGGGCTTTACTTGAAGTAGTGATGTCACGCCTGAAACTGGAAATCCCTGAGGTCATTTGTGTTACATAACATTGTGAAAGTGTTCTAAGACGGAATTCATAAAGGCAATGTCATTTCAGTGATTCTTCAGCAGTTACATAGACCGTCTATTACACTCTAGGTCAGCCATTCTCAAACAGGGTTCTGTGGAACTCTAGGGTTTCCATGAGCTGTGGCTAACTGACCTCCATCTAATGGTGCCTACATAGTTACGGGTATAACGCCACTTGGCAGAGTCAGTGGCATTACAGTAATGGTCTTTTTAGCTGTCTGTAAGGGTGGCATTTTGACCACCACTGTAAGTGGAGCCAGGGCCGGCCCAAGACATTGTGCTGCCTGGGACCAAGAATGAAATTCTGCCCCCCCCCCCCAAAAAAAAAAAATCACGCCCACCAAAAGGCCCCCACATTCATTATTTTATATCATGATAACTAAAGGGGACCCGTCATGGCTCTATACATGTATAGGAGTAAAAAGAGGACCTGTCGTGGCTCTATACATGTATAGGAGTAAAAAGAGGACCTGTCGTGGCTCTATACATGTATAGGAGTAAAAAGAGGACCTGTCGTGGCTCTATACATGTATAAAGAGGACCTGTCATGGCTCTATACATGTATAAAGAGGACCTGTCATGGCTCTATACATGTATAAAGGATAATAAAGAGGACCTGTCGTGGCTCTATACATGTATAAATGAGTATAAAGAGGACATCATGATAACCAAAGGGGACCCGTCATGGCTCTATACATGTATAGGAGTAAAAAGAGGACCTGTCATGGCTCTATACGTGCATATAGGTGTATAAAAGGACCTGTCAGGGCTATATACATGTATAAAGGGACCTGTGCATGGCGGGCGGCCGCAATGTCTTTTGCGCAAACTAATCAATGTACGCTAATTATGTTTTTTTTGGTACCAAAAATATGTAGAAGAATACATATTGGCCTAAACTGATGAAGAAATTATTTTTTTATACATTTTTTGGATATTTATTATAGCAAAAAGTAAAAAATATTGTTTGTTTTTTTTTTTTAATTGTTGCTCGTTTGTTGTTTATAGTGCAATAAATAAAAACCGCAGAGGTGATCAAATATCACCAATTTGGGTACAGTGTCGCATTACCGCGCAATTGTCAGTTAAAGCGACACAGTGCCGTATCGCAAAAAATGGCCTGGTTATTAAAGGGTTTGTAAAGGTTCGTGATTTTTCACCTTAATGCATCCTATGCATTAAGGTGAAAAAACACCTGGCAATGACTGCCCCCCAGGCCCCCTGTTTTACTTACCTGAGCCCGTTCACTTGCTGTGCGCGTCCCCCGGCGTCCTCTTCTCCACGGAGTCTGGCCGTTAATTGGCTAGATTGATAGCAGTGCAGCCATTGGCTCGCGCTGCTGTCAATCACATCCAATGACCCGGGCCCTGGGGGGGGGCGGGAATGAGTCATACATGTTGTGTCTATGGACGCAGCGTGTATAACAGGGAGCGCGCCCGCAAGCTAACCCCCTTGGGAGAGTGCTTCCCAGAAGGGGGTTAGCTGATGCAGGGAGGAGCCAAGACAGCCGCCGAGGAACCAGAGAATCGGGGCCACTCTTTTCCAAACGCACTGCACAGTGGAGGTAAGTATAACATGTTTGTTATTTAAAAAAACAAAGCCATACAACCGCTTTAAGTGGGCAAATCTTTCCGGTCCTTAAGTGGTTAATCAGGGCTGGGCAAGGCAAGTCCCTCTCAGAGGCTCTCATGTCTCATACAACTTGTGATGTGTGTTTGTACTTACAGTTTTGCTTCGGACTCCACCACCAGATGCAGGTTGTCACCTGCCACTCGTTGCGGATTGTCGGCTGCCACATGTTGCGCATGGTCACTTATGTCACCTGCCACACGTTGCGGGTTGCCACTTGCCACACGTTGCGGATTGTCACTTGCCACGTCACCTGCCACACGTTGCGGATTGTCATCTGCCACACGTTGCGGGTTGTCTCTTGCCACGTCACATGCCACAACATCACCTGCCACACGTTGCACATTGTCACTTGCCACAACGTCACCTGCCACACGTTGCGGATAGTCCCGTGCCACACATTGCGGATAGTCCCGTGCCACACATTGCGGATTGTCACTTGCCACGGCGTCACCTGCCACACGTTGCATATTGTCACTTGCCACAACATCACCTGCCACACATTGCGGATAGTCCCGTGCCACACACTGCGGATTGTCACTTGCCAAGCGTCACCTGCCACACCTTGCGTATTGTCACTTGCCACATGTTGCGGATTGTCACGACGTCACCTGTCACACGTTGCGCATTGTCACTTGCCACAACGTCACCTGCCACACGTTGCAGATTGTCACTTGCCACAACGTCACCTGCCACACGTTGCAGATTGTCACTTGCCACAACGTCACCTGCCACACGTTGCAGATTGTCACTTGCCACAACGTCACCTGCCACACGTTGCGGATTGTCACTTGCCACGGCGTCACCTGCCACACGTTGTGGATAGTCCCGTGCCACACGTTGCGGATTGTCACTTGCCAAGCGTCACCTGCCACACGTTGCGTATTGTCACTTGCCACACGTTGCGGATTGTCACTTGCCAAGCGTCACTTGCCACACGTTGCGTATTGTCACTTGCCACACGTTGCGGATTGTCACTTGCCACACGTTGCGGATTGTCACGACATCACCTGTCACACGTTGCGGGTTGTCACTTGCTGTGTCCCAGAGTGAAGGCAGGCAGCAGAGAGATGATATAATCTCTCTGCTGCCCATGGCTGCACAGTGAGGGTGAAACTGTGGTGATGCAGGGCGGCGGGGAGAGATGACATCATCACTCTGCTCCGCTGCCCGCTCACTTGCTGACTGCTCCCAAACCCCCCCCCCCCCCCGGCTGCAAGTGCTCTGCCCGCCCCTGTCACCAACAGCAGCGGCGCCGGGCTCCTCACAGGGAGCGGTGCCTGCAGTGCTCACTCGCTGACTGCCCCCTCCCCCCGCCTGTGAGTGTCCTCACAGGCAGCGGCGCCGGTACACCGGGCTCCTCACAGGGAGCGGCGCCTGCCCATGCCTGCTCACTCGCTGACTGCCCCCCCCGCCTGTGAGTGTCCTCAGCGGCGCCGGGCTCCTCACAGGCAGCGGAGCTGGCTGGCGGGCGTCAGTTTGCCGCCCCCCTAACAGTGCCGCCTGGTACCATGGTACCACCCGGTCCCATCATAGGGCCGGCCCTGAGTGGAGCATTCTTTACACTGATTACCAATATTGGGTACGTCCTTTCCGCTGACCTCCCCTGGTCGGGGGAAGTTCTTTCCGCTGACCTCCCCTGGTCGGGGGAAGTTCTTTCCGCTGACCTCCCCTGGTCGGGGGAAGTTCTTTCCGCTGACCTCCCCTGGTCGGGGGAAGTTCTTTCCGCCGACCTCCCCTGGTCGGGGGAAGTTCTTTCCGCCGACCTCCCCTGGTCGGGGGAAGTTCTTTCCGCCGACCTCCCCTGGTCGGGGGAAGTTCTTTCCGCCGACCTCCCCTGTGAATGTCAGAGTTTTACAAAGCCTCATGGGACGGGTAGCTCTGCAACAGCTGGAGGGCCGTAGTTTGGAGATCCCTGCTCTAGGGCCTGGCACCACTGCATGCATGGTGTAGTAGAAGTCCCCAACTTTTGGCATGCTAGAAACACTTTGTGGTCCCACAGGAACGGTGGAAAGCCAAGTCACGGTTTTGTTTTGGGGCAAACTATTTGACAGAGATGCTTACAACTTTTATTCCTATGGTTTAAATATTTATCTTGAAAGATAAAAAATAAATTGCTTTCTCAAAGTATTTACAGTGTTAGCTGGAGTTGGGACATTGTTGTCCATTTGAAACTACAATTCCATCTAAGAGAACACTGGGGTGACAATGCTGCTGTTCCATTTCACTGCAAAATGAACAGAGTTGTCACCCAGGTAAATTAATTGAAAAATCAGCAGATCTACTGGCAGGATCAATAGGTGAATTATTACGGGGGGGGGGGGGGTACAATGTAAATGCAATTGATAGACTGCAGCATATACTGTATGTCATTGTTGATTTTACCCAAAGCCTTCCTTTAGGTTGTGTAGCCGGCCACATTGCACATCTGGGAAGCTGCAAACTTCTTAATTGTTTAGAGAGTCTTTAATGATTCTGTTGCTTTTATAGCCAGGCGAACACACCGATCTCTCAGCAGCTCAACTTGGAATGATTCTATAGTAACAATTTTAAGAAAGCTTATTTCCTAGGAGCAAATGTGTAAATCCCTGTGACAAAATTGTTAATGGGACCTTCTCATTATAGCACCTGGGGTAGTCAGACATTGAGGCGTGATTTACCACCTTCAGGGTAAAGTCTTCAGACCACAGCAGGGGGTCTCATACACATGAACATGGCCAATTATATGTGTTTATATCAATGGAGGGGGAGGGGGACACTGCTGGAGCCATTCATCATGGGGGATCAGTAGTTACTGGAAAAAGATGTCTAACCTGTCGGATGAATCGCATATCCTGAGCGTTCAGCCAGTTCTCTCTACAGGCATCCAAAGAGAGGAGATCGCTATCCCTTCTTCCACTTTTAGTGCCTGTCAACCTTGTCTATGGATATCCTAAAGCTAGGTATGGACTTGTCGTCTGCATTTTCATGTGACTTATTATACATGCACTCCTATTAAAGTCAAATTGGGTAATAAAATTCACATTGTCTCCTCAAAGTACCGTATATACTCGAGTATAAGCCGAGCCACCTCATTTTACCACAAAAAACTGGGGAAATGTATTGACTCGAGTATAAGCCTAGGGTGTCCATCTGCATGCCTCACTGTGTGCCCATGCCTCACTGTGCCCGTGCCTCACTGTGCCCGTGCCTCACTGTGCCCGTGCCTCACTGTGCCCGTGCCTCACTGTGCCCATGACTAGACTGACGTTTAACATGGGAGTCTATGGAAGGGGTGCCCGGCTTTGAAAAATCGGTGCTCCCCGGCCGTAGGTCCCCCAATCCTTGCACACTTATAGAGAGGAAATGGCGCTATATGGGTGCCAAGTTTCGGGTACATAAGACCTACGACCGGCCGGTACCAGGTCCCCAAAATCACCGGAGAAATTACCGTTTAACATGGGAGTCTATAGAAGGGGTGCCGGTGTCTTGTCGAGCTCGTTCACCTATCGATATGGTTCCGAGCTCGACTGCGCAGGCGCTGCTGAACAGCTGTTAAAGCTCGGAGATTTCCGCCGGCTTGGCTTGCGCCTGCGCAGTCAAGAGGGAACCAAAGGGAACCAGATCGATACGAGGAACAATATGCTCGCAGCTTTCTTCTTCACGCCGCTGTACAGCAAGGGGCGGCAGGGGGCGAATAAGATCTGATAATCTTGAGCAGTGGCATTTGTTTGTTTATACACGCCGCTCTATAGCGGCTCGACTATAAACAAACAAATCGCACTGCTCAATATCACATCTCATTCGCCCCTTGCCGCCCCTTGCTCTATACTATAGAGCGGCGTGAAGAAGAAAGCACCGTGTGTAACTAAGCAACGAGAGCGAGTGCGTCAAGCTCGACTGCGCAGGTGCTGCAGAACAGCTGTTAAACATCAGCGATTTTCGTCGCCTCAGATTGCGCCTGCCCAGTCGTGCTCAGAACCATACCGATAGGCGGAACCAGCTTGGCAGATCACCGGCTTTGAAAAATCGGTGCTCCCCGGCCGTAGGGCCCCCGGACAACAAACTTTGTGTAGAGGAAGAGTGGGGCTATATGTGTGCCAAGTTTGGGGTCCAGAGAACCTTTGGCCGGCCCAAAATCCGGGAGATTAGGCGCAAAAAGGCGACTCGAGTATAAGCCGAGGGGGGCATTTTCAGCACAAAAAAATGTGCTGAAAAACTCGTCTTATACTCGAGTATATACGGTACATGTACTTTTTTCCAGGGTGCACAGAAGAGAAACCTACGGCCCCATAGAAAATGTTATCCTCTTGTTGTCACGCATCAGTCAATAAGCATAAAATTGCGTGGTGTAAATGTGGATTTAAAGTATAACTAAGCCCAGGTTCACACTGGGCTGCGGGAGTGAAGCCGTGCGAGTTCAGCTGAACTCCCACAATTTCACTCTCGCTGGCAGTCCCGATTTCAGCCGCGATTACAAAGACATCTGTGCAGGTACACACGATCGGAAATTCCGATCACAAAACCGTGGATTTTTTTCTGACGGAATGTTGGCTCAAACTTGTAATGCATACACACGGTCACACAAATCTTGTCTGAAATTCCGACCTCAAGAACGCAGTGACGTACGACGAGCCGAGATCAATGAAGTTCAATAGGCAGTTCGACTCTTCTGCTTGATTCTGAGCATGCGTGTTTTTTTGTGCGTCGGAATTGCATACAGACGAGCGGAATTTCCAGCAAGAACTTTTTCCGTCAGAAAAATAGAGAACCAGCTCTCAATCTTTTACTGGCGGAAATTCTGACAGAAAATGTTGGATGGAGCATACACACGGTCGGAATATCCGACCAAAAGCTCACATCGGACTTTTTGGGATGGAAAATCCTATCGTGTGTACAGGGCATTAAAGTAAAAAAAAAAAAAAAAGATTTTGGGTTGTCTCTAGAAAAGAAATCTTCCAATAGGGACACTAGTTCTGGTGACCTCGGGGTCCCCAATGGACTCCCCTAATTTGCAGGGATTTCCTCTCGCTACCTGTTTTGGCTATGGGACAAAAGGTAGGGTAGATCTCCTCCCCAATGAGACATAGATGAGAAGAAAACAAAAAAAAAGTAACAGGTGTTATAACCCTCCCTTACTCTATCCAAAATGGGGGGGGGGGGGGGGGGTCGCCTATAGTCCTACTTCAAGCCATTCCCAGTTCATCTTGTACTAATTGCTAAAAAAATTGTTCCCCACTGTGTTCAAAGATGACATCCCTAACTCCCAAAAACTTTGTTTGAAAAATAAGTATTTTTTTTTAATTTCCCTTTTTATTATTTTAATTAGATTTTATTGTAATATTAAAAAAGAATACACACCTAAGTTTAATATTTTAAATTTTATAATAATTGTAAATTTTGTTCATTATTTAAAAATTGTAAAAAAAGTTTGACTGTATAAATATTTTGCATATTTATATGTAAATTTTATAGGCACGTTCTGAGTACATGGATGGGATATAGTGGATATAGTGCAAAATACTAGAATACACTTACAATTTTTTGGTCTGTTATATCTTTAACCACTTAAGGACCGGACCAATACGCAGCATAAAGACCAGGCCCCTTTTTGCGATTCGGCACCGCGTCGCTTTAACTGACAATTTTGCGGTCGTGCGACGTGGCTCCCAAACAAAATTGCCGTTCTTTTTTTCCCACAAATAGAGCTTTCTTTTGGTGGTATTTGATCACCTCTGCGGTTTTTATTTTTTGCGCTATAAACAAAAATAGAGCGACAATTTTGAAAAAAATGACATATTTTTTACTTTCTGCTATAAATAAATATCCCCAAAAAATATATAAAAAACCATTTTTTTTTCCTCAGTTTAGGCCGATACGTATTCTTCTACATATTTTTGGTAAAAGAAATCGAAATCGGCGTTTATTGATTGGTTTGCGCAAAAGTTATTGCGTTTTTACAAAATAGGGGATAGTTTTAAGGCATTTTTTATTTTTTTTTTATTTTTTTATTTTTTTTTTACTAGTAATGGCGGCGATCGGCCTTTTTTTTTTTTTTTTTTTTTTTTTTCCGTGACTGCGACATTATGGCAGACACATCGGACACTTTTGACACATTTTTGGGACCATTGTAATTTTTACAGCGATCAGTGCATTTTTATTGCACTGGTTACTGTAAAAATGACACTGGCAGTGAAGGGGTTAACCACTAGGGGCGCTGGAGGGGTTAAGTGTGCCTAGGGGCGTGTTTCTAACTGAGGGGGGGCGTGGCTATGAGTGACACGTCACCGATCTGATTACACAGAGTGGAGATCGGTGACATTGTCAGTAGGGGAGCGCCCGCTCCATGCCTCCGTGAGACGATCACGGGGATCCCCGTGGCGATCGAGTCCGCGGGACCCGCGGTCCGACTCACGGGGAAGGCAGGGGGGTCGCAAGCGCACCGCCAGCGGCGGGCGCGTGACCCCGACAACGGCAGTTAAAGGGCCACGTACAGGTACGTGATTGTGCCTGTACGAGCCATTCTGCCAACGTATATTTACAGTGAGGTGTCGTTAAGTGCTAAAAAATACCTATTGATCAGATGTCAGAAATATATAGCACTGTAAGATGCATACTTCCTGTTGTCTGAGTCAAATTAGCCCTCCGGTACTCATCTTGGACTAGAGAACAAATGGTTTCCTGTGCTTCTTTGGAGATGAGGAGAATGCACAATCAGATTGTAAAGTATACAGTGGGGAAAATAATTTTATCCACTGTAGATTTTGTAAGTTTGCCCATTTACAAAGAAATGACGGGTTTTTTATCATAGGTGTATTTAAAATGAGTTGCAGTTCAGTGAGTATAATAAGTATTTGATCCCCAAGGAAAACATGACTTGGTACTTGGTGGAGAAAGCACAGAGGTAAGACATTTCTTGTAGTTGGTGACCAGGTTTGCACACATCTTAGGAGGGATTTTGGTCCACTCTTTTTTTACACATGTTCTCTAAATCCTTAAAGTGGATGTAAACCCGAATTTTTATTTTATTTTTTTGCTGTCACAATGTAATGTATAAGATTTCCTATCATTTGTGCCAGGTCTTGCCACAAAGAGTTAATCCAGCTCTGAGCAATCCTCTTTTATTGTTCAGTGAGAAAACGGACAAACAGAGAAAAACCTTTGTCCGTTCCGCCCCCTTGCTTTGAGTGACAGGTTATTTACATATCTCGTGCACTAGCTTTAGACAAGCATTATTTTTTAATTCCCAACCCCACTCCTTTTCTGAAGTCATGTGGTTACTTTTCTGGATTTTGACTGGATGTTAGTGATCATAGCAGAAGGAATACACAGGAGAAAATGCATGTTGACAAGGTGAGTGTAGAGGTGGGTGGGGAGTCTACTGACATCACGACTCCACCCACCGAGCTCCAGACAACAGATCCACCCACAGAATCTGCAGTTTTTCAGTTCTTATAACAGACAGAGGGGAGACATTTGACAGATAAGGATACATGCAGGAGGCATGTATATCCTTATAGATCAGCACTATGGCAGTAGTTTAGAAAGGATGAGAGTAGGTTTACATCCACTTTAAGGTTTCTTGGCTGTCGCTTAGCAAATCAAACTTTCAGCTCCCGCCATAAATTTTTGTATAGGCTTAAGAACAAGACTGGCTAGGCCACTCGACCTTAATGTGCTTATTCTTGAGCCACTCTTTTGTTGTATGATTTGGGTCCTTGTCATTGTGGACGACCCATCTTCAGTGCTCTGGCTGGGGGAAAAAAGTTCCCATCCAAGACTTTACAATACATGGCCCCGTCCATTGGCCCCTCAATGCGGCAAAGTACCTTTTTAGCAGAGAAACAGTCCCAAAGCATAATGTTTCCATCTACGCGTTTCACTGTAGGAATGGTGTTCTTGGGGTCATAGTCAAAATTTTTCTTCCTCCAGACACGGCAAGTCGAGTTAAAGACTCAATTTTGGTCTCATCTGACCACAGCACTTTCTCCCAATCATTCGCTGAATCATTTAGATGTTCATTGGCAAGCTTCAGATGGGCCTATACATGTGTCTTCTTGCAGAGGGGGACCTTGCGGATGCTGCAGGCTTTCAAGCCATGGCGGCGTATTGTGTTTACCAATGGTTTGTTTGGTGACTGTGGTCCCAACTGCCTTCAGATCATTCACAAGCTTCTCCCGTGTAGTTCTGGGCTGATCCCTCACTTTTCTCATGATTAGCCTTACCCCATGAGGCGAAATCTTGTATGGAGCTCCAGACCGAGGGCGATTGATGGTTATTTTTTAGTTCTTCCATTTGCGAATAAACACTCCAACAGTTGTCTCCTTCTCACCAAGCTTCTCGTAGCCCATTCCAGTCTTGAAGGTCTACAATCTCATTCTTTGACAGCTCTTTGGTCTTGCTCATGATGGTGGGTTTGAATAGATGAAACAGGACTAATTTGTGTACCACATGAGCAGAAATATTGTTGGTTGGTAGGGGGTAACATACTTATTTTACTTACTGAACTGCAACTCAATTTATAACATTTGTATTCTGTGTTTTTTTTTTTTCTGGACTTTTGGTGGATATTCTGTCTCTATCATTTAAAATACACCTATGATAAAAATTCTAGACCCTTCCTTAATTTCTTTGTAAGTGGGCAAACTTACAAAATCTGAAGGGGCTCAAATAATTATTTTACCCACTGTATATACAAGAGCTACTGCATTTGCCAATATGTGCCGGTTTAAAGCAGCGTTCCACCCTAAAGTGGAACTTCCGCTCATCGGAACCCTCCCCCCCCCCCTCCGGTGTCACAATTGAAACCTTTCAGGGGGGAGGGGGGTGCAGATACCTGTCTAAGACAGGTATTTTCACCCACTTCCGGGAGTTCTCTCTGCGGGAAATCTGCGGGTAGTGCGTCACTTCCCGCAGAATACCCATAGTGTTCTGGGAGACACTCGCCTCCCAGAACACAGGGGACCATTCAGAACGGCGCAGCGCGACTCGCGCATGCGCCGTAGGGAACCGGGCATGAAGCCGCAAGGCTTCACTTCCTGGTTCCCTCACCGAGGATGGCGGTGGGGGCAGCAGAGTGACGAGCGATTGCTCGTCCTCTGCTGCGGACGTCGCTAGACTCCAGGACAGGTAAGTGTCCTAATATTAAAAGTCAGCAGCTGCAGTATTTGTAGCTGCTGGCTTTTAATATTTATTTTTTTCCGCGCCACCTCCGCTTTAAGTAGGTGGTCGAATTTTAGGGCTAAGCCATGTGATTCTATGCCCCCCTACCCATAATCTGCTCACCCATAGGCTGTCAGGTGACATTGTGTCAACAGCAGGATCACTGAGAGTCCTGCCTATCCCGATAGAATTGCTCATTCGCTAGCTGGCTATAAGATGTTACGCTTATTGCTAGCGATCAATATCCAGCAGCGTTTAGGCCAGCGAGGGAGTGATTCCGTAGAAAGGTAAGTGGAAGCAATCAGCAGATTCACCCATCTGAGATCAGCCTTATTAGATCACTTTTTTCATGGGGCCCTCATGATAGCCAGTATTGTAAATGTATGCTGATTTTCTGTTTTTTGTAATCTCTGAATGTATATGTAGCAGTCAGTGTGTTTTATGGATGGGGCTGATGCCTGCATTTATACATTGCCTAGTCTGTGTCTCAGTGTAAGTAAACTTTGCTAAGAAGGTATTTATACATAACATGCAGGCCATGTTTTCCAGGTGACTTCTGCATAATATTTATATCTAGAAATGTCTCTCCAGAGGACAGGTAGCAGGCCATGGATGGATCGAAATTTGGCCTGGTTCAGCAGAGACCGGCCAAATTTCCAGCCATCTATAGCATTCACTCTCAGCCAAATTGAATTGTAGGATAACTGTTTCCTCTATGGGAAACCTTTTTATTATTATTATTATTATTATTATTATTTATTTTTTTCATTCAGCCTACTGGCTGAACGAAAAAAAAAATCTTTTGGGCAGATTTAACTTTTTATAATGAACTCTTCTGCTTTCTGTCGATAGCCAGGTTTTCCAGACTGTGGCCCGTTGGCCTAATGCAGCCCTTTGCTTTGCCTTTATTCGGCCGTTAGGGCACTATGCTTTCCGCTGTCACCAATGATGGGACACTATGCTTTCCGCTGTCACCAATGATGGGACACTAGGCTTTCCGCTGTCACCAATGATGGGACACTAGGCTTTCCGCTGTCACCAATGATGGGACACTAGGCTTTCCGCTGTCACCAATGATGGGACACTATGCTTTCCGCTGTCACCAATGATGGGACACTATGCTTTCCGCTGTCACCAATGATGGGACACTATGCTTTCCGCTGTCACCAATGATGGGACACTAGGCTTTCCACTGTCACCAATGATGGGACACTAGGCTTTCCGCTGTCACCAATGATGGGACACTAGGCTTTCCGCTGTCACCAATGATGGGACACTAGGCTTTCCGCTGTCACCAATGATGGGACACCATTTCTCCTACTAATCCTAGTGATGGGGTGCTATTCTTTCCACTTACACCAATGACTTGGCGCCATTCCTTCCATGGATAACAACAATTGGCACTATTCCTCCCACTAATCACAATGCTGGGGCAGTATTCCTCCTTCTACTGTACACCGGAGTTATAAAACTACTCCCACTGACAACCAAGCCTGAGGCATTATTTACTCCCACTGATGGGACATTTTCCACTCACACTGGCCACAGTCTGGCCCACCCCTTTTAACTCTGAAGGACAGTAAACTGGCCCTTTTTTGTTTAAAAGGTTTGAAGACCGCTGATCTAAACCCACACTCCACATCTACCTGTAACCTATTCTGAAAGCCATCTTTGATTCCATCTGTGCCCACAGCCTGCAAAGTGTATATATCTACATCCTGAATGGAAACCAACATTTTTACCAGTGCTGTATAACAAGAGACTTTCGAAGGAGTGAATTAATGGTGCTGGAACCCTGGTGTCTTTTTAATCTTTTATATTGTTATTATTCAATAGTATGATGGTGATGTGACTGTAGGTGAGCTGAATATTAGGCTGGCAATTTCTACACCCCAAAAGATTTCCATGACCCCCTTTTTGGGTTGTGATAAACAAGAGTCTAGAATTCAAGTGCCACACTCATATAACTTTATTCCAAAGACAAATATTTAACAGAACATGTTTTAGGGACTAAACCACCCCCATCGGGGCTTGAAGAAACGATGAACAGAGTATGCGGACCCTGAGATCAATAAGTCATAGGGTATTGGGGATAATGGTGGAATTTGCACAGCATTCGTCAGGAACAGTGGCGTAGCGTAGGGGGGGCCAGAGGGGCGGTTGCCCCGGGCGCAAAATTTAGAGGGGCACAGTGGCAGGCGGCAGGTTACCTGCAGCTCTTCTCCTGCGCTGTGCTGTCTAGGAGACTGAGCTCTTCCGCTTCACTATGAGAAAGAAGTTGCGGTGCAGTCCCGGCTTAGGCTCCAGCGGTGACACTGACACCGCAGTGAGTAAATGTACACTGAAGACCATCCATGATGATCCCAGGGATTGTGACCATGCAGAGATTGGGGGGGAAGGCGGAGGGCAGGTCAGTATAGGAATCAGGTAGGTCAGTTTAGTGGTCAGTGTAGGAATCAGGTAGGTTAGTATAGTGATCAGGTAGGTCGGTGTAGGAGTCAGGTTGGTTAGTACTACTGTACTAGTGGAAGGGACTCAGAGTGCTAAAAATCCGCGGGTTAGGGGCGCAAATCTCTTGCCCTGCCCTGGGCGCTGACCACCCACGATACGCCACTGGTCAGGAAATAAAATAGTGGCAGCAAAGACCATTACAAATTTAGAGTGTTTGTACAGAATACAGTCTCTAAAGTTTTTTTTTTTTTTAACTTATTTAATGGTTTATGTTGCCACTGTTGATATCCCATCTGTGGGTTAGTTTTTATATTCCTTTTGTATTTCATGTGTGTGTTTTTGTTCGTTTTTATTTTATATTTATATTATTGTTCGTATCCTTGAAGGGGGATGCTCCTGGCCCCTGAAATGCATTGGCTGCCTTTTAATTTGTTAGACCTATTCGTTTTTTGGTTGTCCAAGCTGATCAACTGGCCTCTTACGTTCAGTAAGAAAGCAGGGCAGTTGCTTAGCACGTGGAAGCTAGCATTGATCACTGTAGCACTTTTCACATGGATCCCACAGATATGGCGCATGCAAACTTACATTGGTCCAAGCTGGACAAATGTAACTATGTAAACATTTGCCATACCTAAACGTTAACTTTAATGTAAATTCTGTGTTTTATTGATTAATTTATCCTGCGTGCCATATTTGCCTTGTAACTGATTAGATCTCCACCCAGTTTTATGGTTTTGTCAACAGACGTCACATCAGAATTGATGCAAAACATTGGCCATTAATACTCAAGATGCTCTGTAGGTAGTTGCAGATTGAGGATGACCCCTTCTTTAGCACACACCCAGACCAGGAGCCCTAATCCTCATCAGATAATTCTTATCTGGAATGCAGAACATATACAGTTGTTGCAGTATCCTGGAAAACATGGTAACCAAGTTTCCTCACTTGAAAATGTGGGGCTTTGTCCTTTTTTATAGAGAAAATTAAGTACTGTCCGTGATACTTTTTTTATTTGCACTAACATAGAATTTTTCAGGACAAGCTTTCGGGGTATGTCCCCTTCTTCAAGGTCCAAGCAGTACTGATTCACAATTTTTTTAGCAGAATGTTGAAACAAAACAAGAAAAAAATCTCAGAGGGAAAGGAAAAAAAACCACAAATCAATGGTAATAAAGATAGCAGCAGAGTTAGTGAGATAAGACAGAGTTAGTGAGATAAGACAGAGGGAGAGCTATAGACTTGAGGGGGGAGATGCTAGTCACAGAGGGGGTCATAAAACCTTAGTATAATGGGTAAGGAAACCAATATCTAAATTTAGGCCATTCGTTTTTGTGTTAAAAAGAATTATCATTCTTAGTTCAAATGTTTTCCTTTCCTGGATAGTTCTGAAATTCCCTTTAAGAACTAAAACATTGAGGTCTTCTATAGTGTGGTCCGGTTGTGAGAAGTGATGTCCCACAGGTGTGCAGAAACTCTCTTCTTTATGTTCCTTGATGGTATGTCTGTGAAAATTCATCCTCGCTTGCAACTTCTGTCCTGTTTCACCAACATAAGATCCTTTGCCACACCTGTTGCATTGGATGAGGTACACAACATTACTGGAGGTACAGTTGTAAGATCCCATGATGGTGAAGGTCCCATTTGTGTGTGTGACACTTTTGGATGGATTGATCTGGTTGCACAGTTTGCAGCGTTTTTTATTGCAGGGTTTGCTTCCATTATTTGTGACTTCATAATCAGAGTGAAGTTTCCTGCTGATTAGTTTGTGTCTGAGGTTGGGTGGTTGTCTGAAAGCCAATAATGGGGGTTGTTGGAATATTTCTTTCAGAGTTTCATCCTCTGTTATAATGGGCTGTAAATCTTTGATTATCTTTTTGATCCCTTCTAGTGTTGGGTTGTATGTGGTGACTAGAGGTACTCGGTTATTTGTTTTTTTCTCTTTGTATTGGAGGAGATTTTCTCTTCGGGTTTTCAAGGCTGTGTTTATGCTGTTGTTGATGGTTTTGTCTTTATATCCTTTCTTCTGGAAAGAGCCTGCCAGTGTTCTGAGATGTTTATCTCTGACTTCTGGGTCTGAACAAATTCGGTGGTATCTGATGGCCTGGCTGTGTATGATGGCTCGTTTAGTGTGTTGGGGATGAAAACTGGAACTATGAAGATAGCTGCATCGGTCAGTCGGTTTCCTGTATATGGAAGTGTGAAGCTTGTCATCCCTGATGTATACTGTAGTGTCTAGGAAGTTGACATGTGTGTTCGAATAGTCCATTTTTAGTTTGATAGATGGGTGAAAAGTGTTGATCAATGAGAAGAATTGGTTTAGATTTTCTTCACCTTCAGTCCATATCATGAAGATATCATCAATATAGCGATAATATCTGTATGGCTTTTGTTGTATGCTGTTCAGGAATTTGTCCTCCAGGTCAGCCATAAATAAGTTTGCATATTGGGGTGCCATTTTGCTTCCCATAGCAGTACCCATACATTGGAGATAGATGTCATTGTTGAAAGTGAAGTAGTTGTGTGTAAGAATAAATTCGATGAGCTGTGTAACATCCTCAGCAGTGTATTTGTGGTTTGGTGTGGATGATAAGAATCTGTGACATGCTGCCAACCCATCCTTGTGAGGGATGTTACTGTACAGAGATTCTACATCCATAGTGACTAGAAGTGTATTTGGTGGTAATTGTTGTATATTGTTAAGCTTGTTCAGAAAATCAGTGGTGTCTTGCAGGAAACTAGTAGTGTTCATGACTAACGGTTTTAACATGTTTTCTACAAGGCCTGAGATATGTTCGGTAAGTGTATTCATACCTGTTATAATGGGTCTGCCTGGATTTCCTGGCTTGTGAATTTTGGGCAGCATGTAGAAGTCTCCAATATCTGGATTATCTGGAATCGCATTGATGAGTTCTGAATGCAGGTGGCTTGGTATGGTCGCAATCAGACCTTTTAATTACTTAGTAAAATCCTGGGTCGGATCATAATCCAGTTTTTTGTAGTAAGTAGTATTTGCCAGCTGCCTCTGACCCTCTTGTATATATTTGTCTGTATCCATCACAACGACTGCTCCCCCTTTATCTGCTGGTTTGATGGTTATGGCCTGATTCTTGCGCAGATCGTGTACAGCTCTTCGCTCCAGTGGTGAAAGGTTGTATAATATTTTCTTTTGCTGGGTGGATATCAGAGATGTTACTCGCAGCCTGAAGCTGTCAATATAGGTATCCTGTTTGGGGTTGCGTCCTTGTGGAGGTGTGAAGTTGCTGTTCTTTTTCTTTTTATCACCTCCTATTGTCCTAGGATTCCTTTCATTACTGTGAAAATATTCTTTGAGCCTCAGTCTCCTAAAGAATTCCTCCATATCTGACCATACCTGTAAATTATCCAATTTGGTGGTTGGGCAGAATGTGGCTTTCAGACAACCACCCAACCTCAGACACAAACTAATCAGCAGGAAACTTCACTCTGATTATGAAGTCACAAATAATGGAAGCAAACTGTGCAACCAGATCAATCCATCCAAAAGTGTCACACACACAAATGGGACCTTCACCATCATGGGATCTTACAACTGTACCTCCAGTAATGTTGTGTACCTCATCCAATGCAACAGGTGTGGCAAAGAATCTTATGTTGGTGAAACAGGACAGAAGTTGCAAGCGAGGATGAATTTTCACAGACATACCATCAAGGAACATGAAGAAGAGAGTTTCTGCACACCTGTGGGACATCACTTCTCACAACCAGACCACACTATAGAAGACCTCAATGTTTTAGTTCTTAAAGGGAATTTCAGAACTATCCAGGAAAGGAAAACATTTGAACTAAGAATGATAATTCTTTTTAACACAAAAACGAATGGCCTAAATTTAGATATTGGTTTCCTTACCCATTATACTAAGGTTTTATGACCCCCTCTGTGACTAGCATCTCCCCCCTCAAGTCTATAGCTCTCCCTCTGTCTTATCTCACTAACTCTGCTGCTATCTTTATTACCATTGATTTGTATGTGTTTTTTTTCCTTTCCCTCTGAGATTTTTTTCTTGTTTTGTTTCAACATTCTGCTAAAAAAATTGTGAATCAGTACTGCTTGGACCTTGAAGAAGGGGACATACCCCGAAAGCTTGTCCTGAAAAATTCTATGTTAGTGCAAATAAAAAAAGTATCACGGACAGTACTTAATTTTCTCTGTCACAATTGCACTAATACGGCTACAATTACGTCAAGTCCTTTTTTATAGAAACTAGTACAGGTCTGTCCCTAGATAACAGAGGAAATGCAGAAGTTCACCAATCTCCATATAGAAAACTGCCGCAGATTCCCACCAGGTGTGACTTGTCTTAAAGTGGTTGTTAATCCACAGGGTTTTATTTAACACTGTCCTCTCGGTTTATCCATGTAATGTTCCCCTGTGACTGTGCTTTATAAAAATAATGCAGTATTTACTGGTTTACAGAGCACAGATCGGTGCTCATGTGACCCTCCGGCTCTCTCCCCTCTCGACCTGACAGCTGCAGTGGGCGGGGCCAATGCAGTGGGCAGGGCCAAGGATCCCCCACCGCTGACGTCAATCAGGAGAAGAGAGCCGATGGGTCACATGAGTGCCGACCTGCACTCTGTAAACGGGTGTATATACTGCATTATTTTTACAAAGCACAGTCACAGGGGACATTCTATGGATAAACCGAGAGGATAGTGTCAATTTTAACCTTAATTTTAATGGAGGCGGCGGGCATGGACACAGACACGGAGCTGGCAGGCAGGGAGGGTGGTGGAGGAGAGACCGGAGACCCATTGGATGATGTAAGCATGTAAACTGACCACGGTGTCAGGGCTCAGCAGCGATGATGAACCGTGGTCAGTTTACAAAGGGGAAAGCAGAAATGGGCAGGATCAGCCAAGTATTTCAGGTGCAACAAGGGGCCAAATTACACAGCACAAGCACTTTCTTTTTTTTTTTTTAAAAAACAAACGCTTTAAAGGATGTGGGCTGTCAGTAGACCCACACTGCTCGTGCAGTGATCGCATCACTCAAGCAGAGGCTGCCTTGTTAACAACCCTCTTCCCTCCTGCTCTAAGCCTGGGGGTGCGTGGGGTGCAGCAGAGAGTGCGGCTCCAGGTCTCTGTTCCCAGTCCAGCTGTGTTGCGCATTTTCCACTTGACTGTGGGTGTCGCTGTCACCACAGGTCAAGGTTGGAAATTCAACAGGCTGGATGTATTGAATACCTCTTGCCCAGAAATGGCTCAATGGAAATGGTCCCCCCGCTGTGCATTCTGGTAGAGGGTACTTAAGGGACAGACGCTGTCTTCTGGGCCCTCCTGGCCTAAGGTGTGCCATAGCAGTTTCCTGCCTCGGGGCCGGCTGGCTCGAGACCTTGTTACTGGAAGGCCTGGTTACTGGAAGTAGGCCCAGGAGTTTCTGGGGCCTACTAGTCAGGGGTGGTCCTGTGCTGTCTTGCCTGCAGGGAGAAGCCGAGCAATTGGAGAAACCAGGGGAGGACTTTTCTCTGAGGACCGAGCAAAAAGGCTGGTATCTCAGGAAGAGCTTGGAGACTCAATTGGAGGATGCAGCCCGACCAATCTACCTCACAGTGTTGCCGGATCGGCTGAAAGAACCTGGTACTGTGTGACTGTACTTTGACTTTACAAAAAAAGCTATTGGTTATACAATCTTGTGGCAGAGGATTGTCTATCGACTCTAAGATTTTCTTTAAGTCTGTGGCAGAGACTAAGGGCTCTTTCACACGGAGGTCCGTTCAGGTCCGCCTGTCAGTTTTTTAGGCGGACCTGAAACGGATCCTCCATGTACCCCTATGGAGGCACGGATGTCAGCGGTGACATGTCCGCTGACATCCGCTCCGCTTCGCCAAAGTGTGACGGAGGAAAACCCTATTTTTCCTTCCGTCGGCGGAGCGGATCAGATGACAACGGACTCTACGGTCCGTCGTCATCCGATTCCCCATAGGGGAGAGCGGCGCTCTGACAGGGCGGTCCCTGCACAGCGATCCCCGCTGAGCAAGCGGAGCTTCACGGGGCGGATCATGACTGATCCGCCCCGTGTGAAAGGACCCTAAGACCGAGCACCGCACCGGCTGCTAGGTCAGTGAGAGGGGCCTATCCGGTGGTTGCTATATCCAGGGTGGAAACTGTTTGTCCTCTGGATTAAAGAAGTACCCGTGATCCGCAAATACAAGGTACCTGAATCTCCCCTAATCCTCCATCCCTCTAATTCACTTTGTTAAATAAAAAACCATTGCAAAAAGAGACTGTGTGTGTTGGTGCTGACATCTATGAACAACTTTTCAATGGAACCCCTATGACAGATATGGTGAACAGACAGGTAACGGCATGACCCAAAAATATAACCAGCAGCTCCTACGGGGGTAGGGTGACCACATTTCCAAACTACCATTCAGGGACACCCTTCCTATCCAAAAATCTGCTTGTGCTGTAACGAATCACAGCACAGTGATTGGACACAAGAGGCAAGATTTATGATTTCTCCAATCACAAGCAGGGGGCGGGATTGTGCTCCTCCAGGCATTCCCGGCCAGGACAAGTACTGTCAGTGAGTAAAGCGGTCATGTGGCGGCATCAGTTTGGCCCAAGGGGGGTGGCTGTGTCAGTTTAATTCCGGGACACTCTATTGTCCTGAAATTAATGTGCCCGGGACAGACCTGCAAAATGCGGGACTGTCCTGGGCAATCCGGGACACGTGGTCACCCTATACGGGGGTAGTGCTATATATATATTCTTGAAATGCTTCCTGCCTGGCTGTCTGTGACTTAATACTTACTAAGTCTCTAATTCTAAAGCAAGCTTGCAGCGGATGAATTTCTGGTCTGCATGCTTCCATGCCAGTGACTTGAAGTATTGAATCTGTCATGTCAGTGTGACACGTGTATTTGTGGTGGTTTTTCTGTGTCAGCGTGACCGTCGGGCAACTAGAATTTCCAGCTGGAGAGATCGGCAGTGACGGTCTGAATATTTCTCTTTCCATAGTGCTTCAGGGACATAAGCTACATGTTTGGGTGTCGGTGGTAAAGTTTCTGTTTTTTTACATGACTGGTCCTCTTTAATTCTGCTACAGAAAGGTAAGGATCCATGATGGAGTGTGCCTGCTGTCCAGAAGGGTTTCCATTCCAACACATTGTAGAGGCAGCACTGGCAGGGTTTAATGTGTAACCTCTCCACACCTTGCTGACACATCTGATTAGTTTGCTCTGACAAATGTTTGTCTTCCTGGGTTTTATTGCATTTGACCTTGTATTAACCGCTGCAATGCCTGCTTAGAGAGATGTCTCGGGAATTCACGTCCTTGGGGCTATCATTTGAAGGGTGGTGGGTCTGTGCTCTGATGCCTGGTACAGGGGAGAAGCATGTGCCCTAATTGACTGAAGAGATGGAATGGACCGTGCTGTTTGTAGCAGTCAAACAAATTAATCAAATTAGTGTAGCGCTACCCACATAGGAGCCGCTAGTATTTTGCCCGGGTCTTCCCCACTTTTACTCCAAAGCCTGGTACAAGGTAGATTCACGCAGCCAGGTGCACACATGCACTTCTGCTCATTGTCTCCAATGGCCAGTAGGGATTTTGTTTTATTGGAGAACTTGGTTAGGTTAAGGCCCCTTTCACACTGAGGAGTTTTTCAGGCGTTTTAGCGCTAAAAATAGCGCCTAAATACCGCCTGAAACTCCTGCCCTGCAGTCTCAATGTTAAAGTCAGAGGGCTTTCACACTGAGGCGGTGTGCTAGCAGGACCGCTCCAAAAGTCCCGCTAGCCGCATCTTTGGAGCGGTGTGTATACCGCTCCTGCCCATTGAAATCAATGGGACAGCGCGGCTTTCCCCGCCGGCAATGCGCCTCTGCAAAGGCGCATTGCCGGCGGTATTAACCCTTTTTCGCCTGCTAGCAAGGGGGGGGGTAAAGCCGCACCGCTAGCGGCCGAATACCGCCGCAATTCCGACGGTATAGCGCCGCTAAAAATAGCGCCGCTATACCGCCAGCGTACCTCCCGCCCCAGTGTGAAAGGGGCCTAAGGGATATAGTCTGATACTCCAAATAGAACTATTCACACCAAGGACTTGACAGAAGTCCTTGTAGAAGGCAGATAAAGACTTCTTCACAGCAGCAGCAAACTGAGTGCAGAACTGATCCCTTAGTAAAGCGGTGGACAGTCCTGGACAAAGCTCTAAGAACATTAGCCAGTATTCTTCCTTGTGTGGACCCTCAGCTGTCTTGGAGCACAAGAGGGTAAAACTGTCTAAGGCTCCTTAGGGTGTCTGTACTCACATGACTCCTGAAGCACCACCGGCAGCCTTCACCCTCCGTGATACCAGACCAGATGCACTGTAGACTCTCCCTCTGTCATCTATGGTAGGACCAGGGTCCGCCACACAGACTTCAGGCCCTCAGGTCGCCTGCCTGAGGCCACATGGCAGTAAGTGCCAGAGGAGGCAGCGTCTCTCCTCCAGTCTGGTGCAATCCTCTTCTAGGAAAGACCCAGAGCCCATGGGCTCCTTGAACATAAATACAGGCACCCAGCATGCCTAGGGGGCACCTCCCCTTCTAATTGGCCAGGGCTGTATGAATATTCATGCTCCCATCTGCATTGTTTATACCTACTGTCCAGCACTTTCCATAGCTGCTAGGACAATGTGAAACTTTAAGACTGCATTAGCAGCACCAGAGCACACTAAACAGACTACACTAGTCGATCACTGCTCTCTGTTAAAGAGGCAGTAAATCCTGCTTTGTGATTTTTACCTACAGGTAAGCCTATAATAAGGCTTACCTGTAGATAAAATAAATATCTCCTAAACATACACTGTTTAAGAGATATTCAGTCTGGATGCAGCTGGTTAGGTCACCGGCGCACGTACTCTGAAGGTACGGCATACCTTGCCAGAGCTTCATGCCGATGTTCTGTCGAATAGTGCCCTCCGTCGAAAAGTGCGCAGTACAGAACGACACTCCCAGCTGATTTCCCGATCAGCCGGCGTGACGTCACCATAGCGCATGCGCACATCGTACGAGGCATTTTTGGACGGGAGATACCATTTGACGGGCAGAATTGAAAGCTATACAAACAGCGGAGGGAGACCGTAGTTGTCAGATTGTACCTTGCTGTTGCAGGACGGGTTGTGTGTTGCAACCCGCACTTAGACACAGGCAAAACCCAAAAACCCACCATTCAACACTCCAAACCAGCCCTGCAACACAACACAGACAAAACCCGACCTTGAGCACACTGTAAACCCGCCCCGCGACAGCGAGGCACAATCTGACAAATACAGTCTCCCTCCGCTGTTAGCATAGCTTTCAATTCTGCCCATCAAATGCTAACAGCGGAGGGAGACTGTATTTGTCAGATTGTGCCTCGCTGTCGCGGGGCGGGTTTACAGTGTGCTCAAGGTCGGGTTTTGTCTGTGTTGTGTTGCAGGGCTGGTTTGGCGTGTTGAATGGTGGGTTTTTTGGTTTTGCCTGTGTCTAAGTGCGGGTTGCAACACACAACCCGTCCTGCAACAGCAAGGTACAATCTGACAACTACGGTCTCCCTCCGCTGTTTGTATAGCTTTCAATTCTGCCCGTCAAATGCTAACAGTGGAGGGAGACCGTATTTGTCAGATTGTGCCTCGCTGTTGCAGGGCGGGTTTACAGTGTGCTCAAGGTCGGGTTTTGTCTGTGTTGTGTTGAGGGGCTGGTTTGGCGTGTTGAATGGTGGGTTTTGCCTAAGTGCGGGTTGCAACACACAACCCACCCTGCAACAGCGAGGTACAATCTGACAACTACGGTCTCCCTCCGCTGTTTGTATAGCTTTCAATTTTGCCCATCAAATGCTATCTCCCATCGAAAAATGCCTCCTACGCAGGTATTTTTTGGACGGAGGGCACTATTTGCTAGTACACCGGAACTGAGGGCAGCAGAAAACCAGGGGAAGATGTCAGCCCTCTCAGCAGTGACAGTATGCCGCTGCAGAGCTTCGTTCTAAGGCATGTATTTCATAATTGAGCAAATATGAGTAAAATTGGCACCTACCTAAAGCGGAAACAAAGTGTGCAGCTGCCCCTTTTTAAGTGGACCTGTCTTTTTTGCGTTTTGTTTAGCAAAAAATAAAAATAACCGTGGTGATTAATTACCACCAAAAGAAAGCTCTATCTGTCTCAAAAAAAATAAAAAATGTTGTTTGGGTACAGTGTTGCATGACTGCGCAATTGTCATTCAAAATGAGACAGCGCTGAAAGCTGAAAATTGTCCTGGCCAGGAAGGGGAGGAGTGAAAGTGCCCAATAGGCAAGTGGTTAAAAATCTAGAGAAGAGAATACCGTAGATAAACAAGTACAACTTATGTAGGAGGATTTGTTTTATCTGTGTATCACCTGACGCCAGTCACATTTAGGCCCCTTTCACACTTATACGACCTGTCCCACGATTTGGGACTGCAAAGTAGTATGACAAGTTGTTTCCCATGATTTCCAATGACAACCATTCATATTAGTACGACTTCAAAGTAGTCCCTGCACTACTTTAGCCTGATTTTGATGCCACTTACACAGTCATTCCTTGAAATCAAGGCAAAATCGCGGCCGCGAAGTCGCACAAGTGTGAAAGAGGCCTTACTGGGTATTTGTAAGGGTTTACAACCACTTTAAAGCGGAACTACAATGTATGTCATGGGTGCTCAACGTGTGGCCCTCCAGCTGTTGCGGAACTACAAGTCCCATATTGCCTCTCCCTTTGGGAGTCATGCTTGTAACTGTCAGCCTTGCAATGCCTCATAGGCCTTGTAGTTCCGCAACAGCTGGAGGGCCACCGGTTGAGCACCCATGCTCTGTGAACACCACAAACCAAAAATACTATTTAATTCATTTTAATATTCAAAGCAAACTCCCCCATCCATCCATGTCTCCATCCTTTATTTCCCAGAGAAATCACTTTGAAAAACACCCCTCTAGCATTTCTAGCCACGGCCATCTTCCAAGTAAGGACATGTGATTCATGTAACATTTACTTCTTGCAATCTATCTGCCCTTAGCTCAGGCATGCAGACAGGAGGGTGTGCTTAAATGACAAAACCACTCCTCCCCTTCCTGAAGACTCCTAGTGTGTATGACATCATTTGCCTACGCTAGAAACCAGGAAGTAACTAAAATTAAAACAAGTAATTATGATAGGAAGGTATATCTATTTACTAATGTTAGCAGCATAAGGATTACAAATAGTCCACCTTGATTCAGAGTGTGAAGTTCCTCTTTAAAGAAAATACATATTCAGTACATCTCTGCAACATAAGCGCATTTCCCCCAATGTCTTATCCCTATAAAGACTTTGCAAGTACAGAAAAATAGCCGTAGATCTGCCCGAGATGCACTCTGCCCCTATTGTGGGCCGAAAACACACAGGATTTTGGTGGACAGAATGGTGTCAGCCCTGCCCAGTTGTCACAACATAAGAACTACATTTTCTCTATCCCCCCTGATAAGAACGAATTACGTGTACTTCTATTGAGATAACACGGGACAGATCTGAATTTTAGAAGGATGGGTATTTTTTGCACTTGTTGAACAGATCTAACAAAAAGTTTGCAATGGCATATTTAACAGAACACAAGGAAAGAATAAAGAGTAGTCCATTGATCAGAACTTCCTATCCTCTGAGCCTCTGCCAACTTTTTTTTTCAGTGAAATTGTTACCAATTAGAAGGGGGTGTTTTGTAGTCCTAACACTGCTATGGAGACAGCGCTGTTCCCATAGATAGTATGGTGAACGTTGTCACTCTAGGAAGTGAGTTACTGGCAGGATCACTAGTTGAAGAAAAAGTAAATTAATGCAGCCACCACATCCAAGTATTGGTAAGATGTAATATATTCCATTTTTGTTCTTGGCTTTAGATTCACTTTTAAGATAAAAGTTACTATTGGTGGTCTAATACTGTATTCATAATTTTTTTTTTTTTTTAAAGCTGCCTCATTTCAGATCAGCCTTGACAATTGCTCAAACATGTTATCCTTACTGGCTGTAACACAAGGACATGCATGGAATTCTGGGAAAAAAATAGATATTTGGCATAAAAAGTGAAATGAGGGCGTCCGGTAACTCACAGCAAGCACTCCATTTTGTTGTGTTTTTTTAAAGTCACTTTTGTCAGTTTGTGCTGAAATGTCCATCAGACATCTGTAGGGACACGAGTGAGGTGAGTCCTGTACTCAGGTTCCCAACTCCGCCCACTTCTATTAGAAAGAGGATCTTGCTCTCTGATAAATTTTTCTTTCATTTTTTATTAGAGTATGTAGCAAGAATATTAAAACGGGGTATACACAGTTTTTATTTTTTTATTTATTAGTATTCAACCAGCGAGTTGAAAAAAAAAAAAAAACCCTTACAGATCCCAGCATCTACAAAAGTGAAATTGATGCACGGCTCTCCCCTACTGTGCTACTGGATTCTAACAGCAGCCCCCCACCCACCAGACTGGTTTTCCAGCAGGACACTTCCATAGAAGCTGGTCTAACAACTGCCTTCTGTTGCATGAAATTCAGTCGGTTCCTGCTGAACTGGAAGATTTCCAGTCTGTGTATACTCAGCTCTAATTGTAGGTGCTGGAATGCCATAGACAATTGCCAGTTACAAATTAGTTTACATATTCGAATTTGTCACAGAAGTCATTGTTGTCACGTACCTTTTTATTCATTGGCTGACAGAACGGGGCTCATCTGCAAATCTTGTGCTTTACAACATCACTGCATACCTATTACACCTGTCTATCTGACCTGTACATGCCTATCTGACCTGTACATGCCTATCACACCTGTAGATCTCACCTGTACATAGAAATCACGGCCAAAAGTGACTAAGAACATAGATTTATCAGTCCCTCTCTCTGCAGCCTCCTCAGCTGCACATATGAATAGGAAGTACTCTGAGGCTTCCTGCTTATTCACAAATGGAAGCATAGTAAACACAGTATACTATGCTTCAGTGGTGAATGGACACAGGAGTGATTGGTACTGTTCGCTCACTGAGTTTGTTCAGGAAAGTAAGGGGTCAGTAAATTTCATATTTACCAGTCCCTTTCCCTGCTCTCCATTCTGAAACATCCCACTGTATGGAGGGAAGCTGGCAGCCCTGTGGGGAAAAGGGGCTCACAGGGGGGCCCGGACAGCTGATGGAAGGGGCATATGTGCTAGAACCAATCCCCCTGCAGTGCAGCTGGAGGGAGAAAGAGGAAAAGAAGCTGGCAGCACTGCAGGGGGAGGTGGAAGAGGATAAGTGTCTACAATAAGACAGTACAGCCGAACCTCCTGCTCAGTAGGTGCCCGGGCCCAGTACAGGAGGGTTGGCTGTACTGCCTTATCAGCAGCCCTGCAGACAAGCATACCAACCACTGTAGATCTTGCCAATGACACATGTATGTCTTACCTGCTGCACATACCTATCAGGCCTGTATATCTTGTATGTGGCATATACATATATCACCTGTAGATCTTGCCTATGACACACACATACATACATGCATATTTTGATTTTAGCATGTACTGTATATATCACACCTTTTATATCTTTATCTGTGGCATATAGATATTTCCTGTATATCTTACCTATTGCACATACAGGTACATATATCCATATCGTACTTGTATATCTTGTCTTTGGCATATACCGTACATATCACACCTGTATACCCTACCTTCAGCATATATAATATATATACCACACCTGTATTGTGTACCTGTGACATATACATGGTACATCCACCATCATCCAGGGAAAGTCTTGGCTGACAGATGAGGCTGCTGGGCACTAATAGACGTGGGCATTTTTTTTGATTCCCTGATTACATTTGGCAGGCTTACAGGGATGATGGTTGGTAGGCTGGCACCCTATAGGTTACTGGGATGATGGTTGACACCCTATAGGTTCTTGGGATGATCGTTGGTAGGTTGGCACCCTATAGGTTACTGGGATGATGGTTGGCACCCTATAGGTTACTGGGATGATGGTTTGTAGGTTGGCACCCTATAGGTTACTGGGATGATGGTTGGCACCCTATAGGTTACTGGGATGATGGTTGGCACCCTATAGGTTACTGGGATGATGGTTTGTAGGCTGGCACCCTATAGGTTACTGGGATGATGGTTGGCACCCTATAGGTTACTGGGATGATGGTTTGTAGGCTGGCACCCTATAGGTTACTGGGATGATGGTTGGCACCCTATAGGTTACTGGGATGATGGCAGGCTGTTCCTTTTAAAAATGGAGAGGGGGATGCAATGACCTCATTGACTTCTGTTTATGGTGTTGACCCTATGGCAACTATTTGAGCTTCTTTTGACGTTGCTCTCTTTCTCGGATGCACTTTTTAGGCCTCTCAGAACCCCGGAAAAGCACACTTCCCTTGAAGTCCAAGTATACAAGCCCTTCTATTTTTGGCATTTTTCTGGTCTCCTACGTTTTTGTTTTGTTTTGTTTTGTTTTGTTTTTTACCTTCTCAGAATTTCTCTGTAGTTGCGAGAGGAAACCTGTTTGATCTTCCATCAGATTATAACATTCAGCCTGAGCATCCTGTGGCTTGATTTGTAACAGATCTGGTTAAAATGTAACTCTTCATCTGCAGAAATGAAATCCCGGAGACGTGCGGTTGATCTGTACCACAGATTTGTAGGTTTTACTTCTGCCGTCATTGCAACTCCTGGTGGTGGGTCATGTTGCTGGAGATGCCAGTTCAGTGGCATTGGGTGAGAGGACTGACTGCCCTTCAGAGACCCTGTTCTGTGGTCTGGCGCTCCTTCCTGCAGCTGAGACGTGTTGTTGGCGACCATTCCTCTTCTTTACAGGGAAGTTCTGTGTGCGCATTCACCGTCCTGGGGCTGGCACCGTATATGTGGCTTTTACAGTTCTTTTTAAAATGACACAAAACCATATCCTAAAGCTGGCCATAGATTTTTTATTTTATGTATTTATTTATTTTTTCAACCGGGATGTTGAATGAAAAAACAGACCCGATTCCCACATTTTAGGGGGGATTAGGTAATACTTGACACTTGTTTTCTGACAGTGGGGAGACTTCCCCACCATCAGACTACACAGATCAGCGCTGCAATCCATTGCCTAATCAAGAGGAGATCATCCATCAGGGTGGTTGTACGAAAGTCAATTGGTATTCGACTTCTGTACAATCACAGTGCTCATACCTGGATCGAAATTCAGCTGGTCCCCACTTAATCGGATGACTTTCGATTTGAGGATTTGTGCTTAGAGGGGAATTTTAAGGGGTAGATGACTTGTGCTAGAAAGAAGGGGGACGTGTTTCTTTTTTTCTTTTTTTTTGAGGGGGGGGGGTTTGTGCTGGGGTTATATAGGGAGAGGGAGATCTTGAACTGTGGTAGGGAGGCAAAAAATTGTGCCAGGAGGGGGGTATTTCAGCAGGGGGGTGGATTTGTACTGGGAGAAGGGAGATTTATGCTTGGGGCGGAGCATGCAGATTAGTGCTGGATGTCTTTAATTGTCATTTTTGGGGGGGGGGGGATTTTTGCTGACGCACAATTATACATCTTGGGGGGGGGGGGGATGGGGGAGCACAATTTGGTATGTTTGCCCTGGGCTCTAGATGGCCGTGTCCCGGCGTGCTATCCGATTACCGCTACCCATCAGATTGTGCAACAGAAGTGTTCCGACCAAAAGATACTTACTGTGTATGTGCTGTGCGTTCCACACACTTTATGATCTGACGGGTAGCGGTATTCTGATAGAACACTGCCCCCCCTTCATTGAAGACACATTCTCCTCTCACAGGGGAGACTCGAACCTTCTAGTGGTGGTTCTAGCTCCGCAGTGGAATAGACACCATGCGGATATCTTACTACACCCGTCTTACTACACCCGTCTTATTTACATCTTGAATTTCAGAGTAATTTTAGCAATAAAGTAAGCGTATATAAATATTGTATATTGATATCTGTGATATTGATTTATATACGCTCACTTTATTGCTAAATTACTGTGCAATTCAAGATTTAGTTGTCCACATGGGTGTTCTATTAGAATAACGCCACCCGTCAGATCATCAAGTGTGTGGAACGCATGCGCAGTAAGTAATTTTTGGTTGAAACGTCACTTCTGTTGCACAATCTGATGGGTAGCGTTAATCTGATAGAACACCGGCACTGCCTATGACACTATAGGAGTTGGCTGGGAGGGTTGCCACCTCATCCCTTTAAACCCGAACACATATGAATTACACAGGTTCTGTGGCTGATGAAGGTGGTAATTAAACTCACTTGGTGCCTTATCTGCATTAAATTAGCCTTAGAACCTGTGTAATTTATATGTGTTCGGGTTTAAAGGGATGAGGTGGCAACCCGCCTCAGGAACCATAGTGGATATGGAATAATGTGCTGGTCATCTAAAAGGGGGACCACTGGGGGCAGAGCTAGGATCGGCTATTTAGGGCTATGAACTGTGCCAGCAGCTACAGCAGCAGCAACAGTGACCACGTTGCAGTGACATCACTTCAGAGGGGAGAACGCTTATCCAGAGGTTCCCATGGCAGGATCAAAATGTATTTACAAATTCTTCTAGATGGGACTTAAAAAAATAGAGAGCTTAGTCTTGCTGGTTTGGACAACCTACCTCACCCATGTCATTTTATTTGACTTATTTTATTTTCTTCATAGTTCCAGTTTCGGCTTATTTTACAGACTGACCAGCTTAGAAGGTTGCCTTTTGCTAAAAATTAGACTTTTTTTCATGCTGTTATAGTGACCTGCTAGCTTTAATACGTTGATTCACTGATCCAGATCAGGTCTGTAGATAACGACTTCTGAAGGTTATCAGACTTTCCTGATCTGCATGCTTGTTCCATGTCAGTGGCTGAGAAAATACCAAAAGCAGAGGGACAGTATAAAAGCCAAGCATTTCCAGAAAGAAAGTCAGCAATGGCGGTCTCTTTTTTTTTTTTTTTCAGTGGCAGGTTCACTTTAAAATTAGTTAAATGTTTTTTTTGGGTTTTTTTAACCACCTAAAGACAAAATGACTAATAGGCACGATTTATAACATTGTGCTTTCTCTTTACCACCCAAAGCTAATTTTGCATTTTGGATGTGTACTGCAAAATCTCCATTCCAAATCTCCATTCCTTTCGGGAACTCTGACAGCAGTCTCTCTTACTAAAGCCAGTCATAGACGGATGGAAATTCGGCCGGTTCAGCAGGAACTGGACAAATATCGAGCAATCTATGAGCAGGCTGGTTGTACTAAAGTCCACCAACCTGTCATATCTTTTTCATGCAATCACGGCTATTGCTGCCAGTAGTGCTCATTGTATTGCGCTGGTGGGGAAGGATCCCTGTAATCCCCAAAGGCAGAACACAATGGTTCATTGGGAGGAATTTCTCCATCCGCAACTAACTAGGAGAATCTGACTTTTTTTTTTTTCTTTCAACTCGTAGTTGAAGGAAAGAAAATTGCACAATCTATAGCCTGCCTTAAACTGACCATTCTTTTTTTCAATTTCCTTTTAGATTTACCTTTAACTTTTTGTAGTGCAAGTCCCTTCCTGACTGCATACAAAGCGCTTAGGTTTGACCTCCATATTATATGGTTTTGGTAAATCTAAAGGAAAGTTGTACAAGAAAATTGTATAATGTATGACCAGCCTAAAGGCCTGTACACACGGTCGGACTTTTTGCCAACAAACTTCAAAATTAGCAAGTTTTCCCAAAAATCCGACTGTGTGTACGCTCCATCGGACAAACGTTTTCGTTTTTCATCGGACAAAAGTTCACTCTGCAAACGGACAAACTTTTTCGGCAACAAAAGTCTGATGGTGCAAAGTCTGACCGTGTGTACACAAAGCCATCGGACTTTTGTCCGAAGTACAAATACGCATGCCCAGAACCAATGTTAAAATCAACCAACAATAGCAGAAGTCGACCAAAGGGTGGCGGTAAAGAGCAGAAAAACCACGTGATGTTGGGAACGTTTTGGGAAAATTTTGCAGAAAAGTCCTGCCGTGTGTGTATATGCTATGGGTGTGCCCGGCCAATTCCCTTCGGACAAAAATCCAGGGAAAAGTTTGTTTGAAGTCAGATCGTGTGTACGAGGCTTTAGACTGCAACTCCTTAAGCTGCCCATACACTAGTAGAATTTCCTTTTAAAAATTGAATTTTAAGGCCGGCCATGCATTATTCAATTTCCTTTAGATTTCCCTTCTACTATGTAGTGCAAAGGCCTTCCTGATTGCATGCAAATAAAGAGTTTAGGTTTGAACTCGTATTACATGGTTTTGGTAAATCTAAGGCTACTTTCACACTGAAGCGCTGGGTGCGCTGGCAGTAAAACGCCGCTATTTTTAGCGGCGTTAGTAACCACCGTCATAGGTGTGTGCAGTCTATAGCCTTAGGGTGTGCACCCCAAAGCTCAAACACAAACTACTGATCACTCACGATGTTCATTCAGAAAGGGAAGGGGATGGTCAATTACATATTTACCGGCCCCTTCCTCTACTCATCCTAAAACATTCTTGCAGTAACAGCTGGTGGGGGAGGAGGGAAGCTGGTAGCACTGCAGGGGGAAGGAGGGAGCCAGGGAAGTAGGGGGAATCTGTGCTGTAAAGGGTGATTAGGGTGTGCCTGGGCACACCTGGCACACCCTGTGCGCATGCCTATGACTGTCGTGTCTGCCGCAATTTGCGGGCGCTAGCGGGGTGAGTGTAACCCCGCTAGCGGCTGAAAAAGGGGTTAAACCCGCCCACAAAAACTTTGCGGGCATTTTGGAGGCGCTACCCCATTGATTTCAATGGGCAGGGGGCACTATAGGAGCAGTATTTTTACCGCGCCTCAAAGATGCGCCTGGCAGGAGTTTTTTTACCCTCCTGCCAGTGCACCGCTCCGGTGTGAAAGCCCTCGGGCTTTCACACTGGATACAAAGAAGCGGCTCTTTCAGGGTGCATTGCAGGTGCTATTTATAGCGCCTGCAAAGCACCTCAGTGTGAAAGCAGTCTAAAGGAAAATTGTATAATGTATGACCAGCCTAAGAGTGTTCTTTCATTTTTCTAATCATTAGTTTCTAATCATATCGATGTTCGTTTTTGAAAACCGTGATAAAACAAATTTGAAGGAGCAGGATAGAAACCTTAACCGCTTAAGAACCGCCCCTTGTGCATATACTGCGGCAGGGCGGCCCTTAAGCGCAAAATCACGTATCTGTACATAATTTTTTTTTTCTTCGGCTCTGGGGTACACGCGCATGCCGCCGGAGCCCCGCTGTGATTGGACACAGCGGGAGCCAATCGGCGGGTCTCGGCGATCGTTCCGAGAGAGGCAGAACGACGGTAAATGTAAACAAGGCAGATTGCCGTTCTGCTAGTAAGGAAGACAGAGATCTTGTGTTTCTGCTAGACAGTCTTCCTACAGTTAAACCATCCCCCACACAGTTAGTAAGCACTCCCAGGGAACACCTTTTTAACCCTTTGATCACCCCTGATGTTAACCCTTTCCCTACCAGTGTCAATGGTGTCAATGTCAGATTTGTCTACCGCTTTGGGTGCTATCGTGGGACTGCAATTTTTTTTTATTACACAACATAAAACTTGTTGGGGGGGGGGGGGTGCTATCGCGGTACGATGAGCGGGGGGGCCGTGGACTGAGGCGCTTACCTCATCCTCCCGTGCTGCCTCCACTCTGGCTCTACTCCTCTTCCTGTGCGGGAAACATTGCTGTTTCGCGGGACTGTGGGAAGGCAGCGGGTTGGGAGGTATGTAAAAATCACTGATCACCGCCATCGCTAGTAAAAAAAGTTTAAAAATATAAAAGGTCCATAAATCAGTCCCATAGTTTGCAGACGCTATAACTTTTGTGCAAAACAATCAATATACGCTTTATTGAGAGATTATTTTTTTATTTTTTTTTTAATGTAGCAGAATACGTATTGACCAAACCTGATGGGGGGGGGGAAATAAAAATGTTTAAATTTTTTTTTATTTTTTTATTGGATATGTTTTTTAGAGCATAAAGTAAAAAAAAAAATGTGTGTGTGTGTGTATGTGTATGTGTGTGTGTATATATATATATATATATATATATATATATATACACACACACACACACACACACACACACACACACACACACACACACACACACACACACATATTTTCTAAATTGTCAGTTTTTTTTTTTGTTTTTATAGCGCAAAAAAAAACAAAAGCGCAGAGGTGATCAAATACCACCGCAGAAAGCTTTTTGTGGGGGGAAGGATGTCAATTTTGTTTTGGTACAGCATCTCACGACCGCGCAATGGTCAGTTAAAGCGACACCGTGCCGTATTGCACAAAATGGCCTGGTCATTAAGGGGGGAAATCTTCCGGTCTGTAAGTGGTAATTGGCATGCGCACGGGAATCGCATCGCTGCGGCACACAAAGCGTGCTGTAAATGTGGGCTGGGCATGTGCGGCTCAGATCGCATTACTCGCTGACAGGCAGGGGGGAGGTTAATGACAGAAGAGACTCTCTTCTGTAATAAAAACAATGCCTGTCAGGGAGTTTTGTAAGATCTGACTTTACTACTTTAAAAGTGGGTTTAAAAAAACAGCAATTAGTGAACTGTTTGTAGGAATTTTTTTATGTGGGTACAGTGTCGCACGACTGCGCAATTGTTAAAGCGACGCAGTGCCGTATAACAAAAAATGGCCTGGTAATGAAGGGGGGTTGAACCTTTTCGGAGCTGAAGTGGTTAAAGTGATTGTAAAGGCTCAAGATTTTTACCTTCATGCGTTCAAGCCCCCCTAAATACTTGCCTAAGCCGGATCCAGGGATGCTCACAAGACCTGAGGCTCTCCTGGGTCTCTCCCTCCTGATTGGTTGAGATGCAGGAGCTATTGGCTTCCACTGCTGTCGATCACAGCCAGTGAGGCCGGAGCAGGGGGCAGGGCTGAGCTGTGCTCTCTGTGTCTTATGGACGCAGAGAGCCGACTTGGGAGCGAGCACGCACTAGTGCCCTCACAGCAACCAGCTTGCTATGAGGGCACTTGGCAAGGGGGATTGGGGCTGCTCTGTGCAAAACCATTACACAGAGCAGGTAAGTATGACATGTTTATTATTTTTATTTATTTTTTTATAAAATGTTTTCATTTACAATTACTTTAATACATTTCTAACAGTGAATCTGGTTTTCTTTTGGGGAAGTCCATATTTAACAATATCAATTGTTAAAAGAAAACAAATTTCCAAAACCACTTTACAACCACTTCACTGTTGAACAACATTCGTTAAAGTCGTCAAATGTACTGAGAATTTTTTTACAAATGTATCTTGGAAAAAGATCTACTAATGCATTGCCAGCTTTAGTGTTTTACTTAATTGTCAGCGGTAGAGCCCTGGGGCTTTATATTACATTGTTGGCCTCAGTTGCTTGATGATCCTGTTCTCAGGCATTGTGGTCGCTGAGTTTAACAATAACATGCAAAAAGCCCAACCTAACTTTAGAAGGGGATGATGGTTACATGTATAGACTCCAACCATTATAGACCATTATGCATGTGAAAACAGTGTATACAGTAACTTGGTGCTAATAAAATTAAGTGAATATAAGCGGTGAAACCATAAAGTTACTGAGTGAAATTATTGAAATGAATGTCCACAAATGAGTAAAGCTGAAATCCACTCCAAGATGGAACTCGGAATAATGGGACCAGATGTGGTTGGCCGTTGGGACAGCAGGGATAGTAGTGTATCCTCCACCAAAAGAATATAGATGTATACTCTTATGCCGTGTACACACGATCGGTTTTACAGATGAAAACGGTCCGATGGACTTTTCTCATCGGACAAACAGATCGTGTCTGGGCCCCATCGGTATTTTTTACATCGGTGAGAAAAAATAGAACATGTTTTAAATTTATCCGATGGGGGAAAAAAACGATAGCAAATTCCAATCATCTGTGGGGAACACCATCGGATAAAAAACCCCACGCAGGCTCAGAATCAAGTCGACGCATGCTCAGAAGCATCGAACTTAATTTTTCTCCGCTTGTCGGAGTGTTTTACGTCACGGCATTTACGTTGCGTCACAGCGTTTGGGACGGTCGGATTTTTGACTCATAGTGTGTAGGCAAGACTGATGGAAGTCAGTTTCATCGGAATTCCGATGGAAAACTCCATCGGATTAGAATCCATAGGAAATCCGATCGTGTGTACAGGGCTTGACCGGACAGAGGAGACCCATGCCAGCGGCAGTGAGTCAATCAGGCTTGTATCGACCAAATCCTTGGACTTCAAAGCTGTACAAGACGGGATGGAACTGGAACCAGGTTTTGAGGATCAATCCAATGATCGGTAATAGGTGATAGATGTTCTCATCCAAACCAGTGGGAAAGCAATGGAAAAGGCTCCATATGGTGCAGGTCAAACAAGGGGGATTTATTTTAAAAAAAAAGTACATACATCAAGACACAGATGTGTACTAAAAAGTGACCACAACGTTTAGAAGCAATTGTTTTGTTCTTCCATGAAAAAATTTATTGAACTTAAGACAGATACATTCATCATAAAGTGAATATGGCACAAGTGTCCATAAAAGAAAAATACATAGGATAGTAGTTTGATCAACCAGATGCTGCATAAGCACCCTACCCAATACGTACATAATGGGTGCAATTGGCAGATAAAGGCTGGTACACACAGGTAGTTATTTTTTTGTTGTACAGTCCAGTAGGCTTGTGAAGAGCTTTCTGTACTAACTGTGCAATGTTAGTACAGAAATCTCTATTGACCCTCCCCGCCAGAGCACACTGGCTGCGAGCGCTTATAGGATGCCGATCGGATGCTGGTTTTCCAGCATGCCTGTTCGACAGAAGCCAGAGAGGCTGCTGTACACACTGGCCGAATGTCAGCTGGTTTCTGCTGAACTGGCCAATATTTGGCTCTTGTGTACCAGCCTTAAAGTGGTAGTAAACTCTGCTTTTGAACTTGTACCTACAGGTAAGCCCATAATAAGGCTTACCTGTAGGTACAGTGAATATCTCCTAAACCTGCACTTTCACACTGGATGCAGCCAATGACACCACCAGCGCATGCGCTCTGAAGAGACGATCGCATACCCCCTGCTCTCAGCTGCAACAGAAGCTCAGGGAGCTGGGGGAGGAGAAACAGCAGAACACTGATCTTCCCAGTGAATGGCTGTGCAGGAGGAAGGGGGGGGATTCAGGACAAGTCTGATAAATGGAGGAGAGCAGGCAGAGTTCCCAGCATAGCTAGTGAACTGACCACAGTGTTTTCTCGTGTTTAGTGTGATCAGTTTTTAATAGGAAAGCAGAGGGACTGGCAGGAACACCAGGGATTTCACACAAAGGAAGCAATACAAAGGGAACACAATACTTCTTCATACAAGTACAAGGTACAGCAGACACATATCAGGCATATGAAATGTTGGGTTTACATACTCTTTATTCTGCCCGTTAGGGTCACCTACCCTATGCCACGAGTCACTGAGGCTGCATGTAATTTTCTTAGAACATGACCTGATTAATGCATATGATGTCATTAGATCAATGCTAACAAAGGGCATTTGACCATAAAGATTGATTATAACCGGGAGGGACGTGAGATGCGTACATCCAAATGGGAACCCTTTTACCAGCATGATCCTCTGGATCGTAGGAAAGAGAGAGGATGTTCTATATGAAGAATGAAAGTGTTGCCCCGTCTTTCAACAAAATCTCATATATTAGTAAGTCATTTAATATAAACATCTAAATTTGATCACCTTAAAGTAGAACTTTTTTTTTCTTGGATAGAGTAAGGGAGGTCTATAACCCCTGTCACATTTTTTTTTTTTTTTTGCCATCTGTGTCCCATTGTGGAGATTTACCTTTACTTCCTGCCCCGTAGCCAAACAGGAAGTGAGAGTATATTGCTGCAAAATAGGGAGATCCAATGCAGGGGGTCACCAGAACTAGGGTCCTTATTGGAAGATTTCCCCTCTATTACTTTTCTGGGGACAACGCAAAATTTGGGATTCTTTTACTTTTCAATGATGGTAAACAGGACAAATAGAGAGGATGAATCTTCCTAATGGGGTCACAGACCGCACTAAAAACCTAATCAGTGTTCTAATCCATCTCCACTCCAAAACTAAAACTAAAAAGTTAGTTATAATTTATTATTATTATTATTTAGGATTTAGGCTCCATGCACACTGAAGCTGATAAACTGCAGTTTATTGGCGTTTGGGCGTTTTTTTTTTAAAAGCCCATAAACTGCACTCTGTTAGCCTATGTGTCCATGCACACATGGACGTTTTTTAGCGTTAATGAGCAGTGGAGATTATGGGCTTTTTTCTGAACGCAAGAAATGTGCATTCAAAATGCCATTTTTCGGCAGGAAAAAACGCAGAAAAATGTGAATAAACGCTCAAAAACGCAGCTCGCCAGCGTTTTTTTAGCGTTTTTGAGCCATTAAAAAAAAAACTAGAAAACGCTAATAAACGCTATTGCTAAAAAACGTTGAAAGGCTCCCTGCAAAGCTACTGGCATTTTTTATAGCTTTTTTTTTTTAGCATCCCGTGTGCATGGAGCTTTATATAGAACCAACAGTTTGCACAGCGCTTTACAACATGAGGGCAGACAATACAGTTAAAGTGATTGTAAAGTCTTGTTTTTTTTGTTTTCTATTAAAATAACAAACATGTTATACTTGCCTGCCCTGTGTAGTTGGATTTGCATAGAGCAGCCCCGATCCTCCTCTTCTTGGACCCCTGGCTGGAGCTCCTTGGCCCTCCCTCCTGCTGAGTGCCCCCACAGCAAGCGGCTTACTATGGTGGGCAGCCGAGCTGCAGCTCTGTTTATCCATTCAGACATGGAGCCCTGGTTCGGCCCCGCCCCTCTCTCTCCTGGTTGGCTAACGGAGTTTGATTGACAGCTGCGGGAGCCAGTGGCGCCGCTGCTGTGTCTCAGCCAATCAGGTGAGAGAGTCCCGGACGGCCGATTCACTTGTGGACATCGCTTGATAGAGTTGGGGCTCGGGTAAGTATTAGGGGCTGAGGGGGGCTGCTGCACACAGAAGACTTTTTATACCCTAATGCATATACAGTGCAGTGTCTTTACAATCCCTTTTAAGACACAATTCAATACAGAAGAAATCAGAGGGCCCTGCTCATTAGAGCTTACAATCTAGGAAGGCGGGTCAAGGGATACAAAAAGTAATGGCTGTGGGGGATGGGCTGATGGAGAAAATAAGTACAGTTCTTAGGTGGGGCCAGAATAGTTTATAATTGATTAGTTCTACTTTAATGTACAAAATCTTATACATATGTGTCAATGTTTAAAGTTATTCTGTTTAATAATCTGTGCATGGGGAGTCAGTGGGATAGCCATGTTTGACCATACTGTATATAGGCTGTGCTCCTTGCATAGGGGAACAACCTTACATTTAACCCCTTCCATACCGGGTCATTGTAAAATGACGCCGACAGGAACCCTCTCTCCCTCCGGGTGGATGTCATATGATGTCCTGGGTTTGAGGGGGGATATCTGAATGATGGGTGCAGCTAGAGGCATCATTCAGATATCCTTCTCTTCAGCCGGCGATTCTGCGCACCATAAGAACGATCATAGCCGCGGTTCCGCCGCTTGATCATTCTCATAGGCGGCGGGAGGGGACATCCTCCCGCCGCTATCCGGTGCTTCTCCGGGCTCTCCCGTGCCATCGGGGGCCCAAAGAAAGAATCGTCCGGTGCCGGTGGTCACATGACAAGCATAGAGACGACGGTCATCTCTATGACCGTCGGAGGCCCGAGCGCGATGTGATGACGTCACGCCCGGGTTCTCAAAAGTAAACAAAGCCGCCATTGCGGCTAGTAAGCATGAGATCGGTGAAATTTTTTTCATGATCACATGCTTTCCAGCCTGGAAGAGAGATGTGTGGGGTCTTATTGACCCCACATCTCTCCATAAAGAGGACCTGTCACACACATTCCTATTACAAGGAATGTTTACATTACTTGTAATAGGAATAAAAGTGATCAAAAAAAAAAAAGTGTATAAATAAATAAGTAAACTAAAAATAATAAAAAAAAGATTTAAAACGCCTGTCCCCAATAGCTTGCGCTCAGAAGCAAACGCACACGTAAGTCCCGTCCACATATGTAAACGCCGTTGAAACCACATATGTGAGGTATCGCCGCGTGCGCTAGAGCGCATGCAACAATTCTAGCACTAGACCTCCTCTGTAATTCTAACCTGGTAACCTGTAAAAAATTACAAAGCGTCACCTATGGAGATTTTTAAGTACCGAAGTTTGGCACCATTCCATGAGTGTGCGCAATTTTAAAGCGTGACATGTTAGGTATCTATTCCGCGTAACATAAGCTTTCATATTTTACAAAAAAATTGGGCTAACTTTACTGTTTTTAAATTCATGAAACCATTTATTTTCCAAAAAAAAAGGCGTTTGAAAAATTATTGCGCAAATACTGTGCAAGATAAAAAGTTGCAACGACCGTTATTTTATTCCCTAGGGTGTCTGCTAAAAAAACATATATAATGTTTCGGGGTTCTGAGTAATTTTCTAGCAAAAGAATGATGATTTGTACATGTAGGAGAGAAGTGCCAGAATAGGCCCGGTATGGAAGTGGTATAAAAAGCCCTGTATTGAAAGGGTTAAACAAGAGGTGTCATACTGTTTATTGCATTACACTAACCTCAACACTATTATTATAGAGGGAGAGAGTTACCGATCAGATGTGACTGGTGACTCATTCACAAGATCCAGAGCTGTGGGTGCAGGCAATGCATATGACAATGCAAAAAATCTGAGGAAAACGCTTGGACAGCCGCTCTCCAAAAAAGGTTCTTTTATTTAAAACAAAAGCACAAACATGCCACAGCAAAAAAACAGCAAGTATGAGCTGACGTTTCGCACTGCGATTCAGTGCTTAATCATAGCTGATTATAGGTTCCGCAAAAGCACACCTGAATGCAAACATCCAACGTTTCTGCCTGATGAACCTGAACGGACCCTGATGTAAACGGATGCACATGTGGTTACATTTGGCCGCCCATAAAGATACAATAGAGTCCATTTTTGATCTGTCCAATTATGTGTCAAAAATGGACTGATGGAACACCCATGTGAAAGGGGCCTTATATGTATTTGTTTGTTTTTATGTAAATGGGCATGACATTCCACTGGATAAGGTTTCCGCTTTATAGTTGGGTGGCTTGGGAGTTGGCACCCTGGCATTTCAGCTCTGGAGGGCAGGGTTCAAATTTCCATGTGAATGTTTGGCCTAGCTTGTATATATACTCACCCGCCACTTTATTAGGTACGCCTGTTCAATTGCTTGGTAACACAAATTAGTAATCAGTCAATCACATGGCAGCAATGCAACGCATTTAGGCATCTAGACATGGTGAAGATGACATGCTGAAGTTTAAACCGAGAATAAGAATGGGGAAGAAAGGGGATTTAAGTGACGTTGAACGTGACATGAGTGTTGGTGCCAGACGGGCTGGTCTGTATGTTTTAAAAAACTGCTGATCTACTGGGATTTTCATTTCTATTCTCGGTTTAAACTTCAGCATGTCATCTTCACCATGTCTAGATGCCTAAATGCGTTGCATTGCTGCCATATGATTGACTGATTACCAATTTGGGTTACCAAGCAATTGAACAGGCGTACCTGTAATGTAACCAGATGTGCATCCGTTTACATCAGAGTCCGTTCAGGTTCATCAGGCAGAAACGTTGGACGTTTGCATTCAGGTGTGCTTTTGCGGAACCTATAATCAGCTATGATTAAGCACTGAATCGCAGTGCGAAACGTCAGCTCATACTTGCTGTTTTTTTGCTGTGGCATGTTTGTGCTTTTGTTTTAAATAAAAGAACCTTTTTTGGAGTGCGGCTGTCCAAGCGTTTTCCTCAGACTATTATTATAGAGGGCTTAATCTCAGTGTTAGATGCCTTATGCATCTCTAACATGGACACCTTGGTAGCATATGCCAGTGTTTCTCAACTCCAGTCCTCAAGGCGCACCAACAGGTCATGTTTTCAAGATTTCCCTTAGATAAAACAGCTGTGGTAATTACTTAGGCAGTGAAACTGATCAAATCACCTGTGCAAAATAATGGAAAGCCTGAAAACATGACCTGTTGGGGCGCCTTGAGGACTGGAGTTGAGAAACACTGGCATATGCCCATACTGTACTTCTTTCTTTTTTTTTGTTTTTTTTATATTCCATAAACTCCATAAGTTAAGGCCCAGTTCACTTCAAAACGCAGTGCGGGAAACTCGCACCACGTTCAAAACGCACTGCACTTGCGATCTGCAGCAGGTGTAATTATTAACAATAACCCAAACGCAGGTCACAAACGCAGTTTCCTACACCAGATGGCATGGTACAGTAGTACCATGCAGTCTGGTTCCGGTGCTTTTTTAAATGTATTTTCTATTTTTTTTATATAAGCAGTGCATGCACTAATTTTAGGTGCAGCCCGGCATGATTTTAGCCCATTCAAATAAATGGGCTGAAATGGAACTGCACCTGGCTCATGTGTGAATGTCACAGAAACGCACAGTGCATTCCTGTGTGATTCATGATGTCAATACAGTGGGTAGAGTAAATATAGAGCTGGAAATGGTGAACAAGAAAGGCTTAGGAGTAAGAGAGAAGATGGCAGAGAAACTAGGTAGGAATAAAAAGGCAAAATGAAGGAGAGCCCTCTGAAGTGGTCCCCCTGTATTACTTGGAGGAAGGAAATTAGAAACCGGCAACACGTTCATCCCAATGTTGAAATATTATTATTGCAGGTGGGGTACAGAAATACAGTGTTTTGGCTGTTGGCCTTAATCATAATGGCTATGATTAAGGCTAAACACTGAAACGCGTAAGCCTCTACATTTTCTGTACTCCACCTGCAATAATATTTCTACATTCAGATGAATGAGTTACCAGCTTCTCATCTTCTTGTTGTGTTGGGATGTTAGGAAGACACCATAAGCCAGTGCACCATCTTCTCTACCCCTCTGAGAATCTGTCCAGGCATTGTCTTTCTCCACCTGTATTACTTGGGCCTGGTAAAGTTGTCCCTTTTTTTTTTTTTTTTTTTTTAAACTAGATTTATTTCTTTTTTTTTTTTTTGCAGATTTTAAGAGGTCAAGTCCTCCATCAGCCTTGAACCTTTCACATTCACAAATTGGTGTACATCTTCAGATAGGGATTCTAGTGGGCTGATCTCTACAACCTTGGGATGCAAGAGTGTGCCACATTAAGCTTCAGAGTGAACGGGGGGTCACAACTCTGCGCCAATCATAAAATGACTATAGCTCCTGACTGTCCCTTATTTGAAACAAAGTCCCTGTGTCCTCCTCATTTGTGGCTTATTTTGGTTAGATGTACATATCTTTTTTTTAAAAAAAAGTGTTTTTAGAGTGATAAACTTTTCATTCAATTTCTGAATTGTTGCATTTGTAAAAGTCAATCTGGTATATGGGAAAAGCCGTGGTAAAAAAGCACTTGTGAGGTTAACCAATCGTTTTTTTGTATATTGGAGAGTGGCAGGGGTGTGTCCTTTTTTGCTCGCATATGTTTTGCTAATGGGTATCCCTCTTTCAGAAGGATGAGAGGCATTGGGGGGGCCCGATCGGTGCCATGCTGCCCCTTCAATTGTCCATTGAGCAGGTTGAGGGTGTGCTCTTCAAGTTGTGTGCATTGGAAGTCTAGGATCTAATGCTGCTTCCTGGCAGATGTACGGTGCTTGGATCACAAAATTGGCTCAACAGAGTTCTAAAATCCTTTGTCAGATAAAGCAGTTCCCCATTTATGTATTGATCTGTGTGTTTACCTGTTTGCCAGGAGTTCAGCGCTTGAAGAGCTGCTCACTGCATATAGTTTCTTTAGCACCCATGCGCTCAAATCATGACATTGCTATTTAAAGTCCACCTAATCCATACATGGCATTTAATAAATCAGGTACAGACAGCAGTGATATCAAACAAAGGAATCGGAGGAAGGTTTAACCTTGCTTACAAGACGAGAAGAATGTAAGATGTCTGCTTATTTTGGCTGGGAGCAGACAGTGTCCTTCAAACAAGTCTGAGAAGTTATGAAATGTGACGTGCCCGTACACATAAACACTGAGCACCAAGAACTCTTCCTGTCGGCTCGTTATAAAAATGCTTTTGTGAAATTGATATGCCAGTTGGTGTGTGTATAGAGGAGAGGTGTAACCGTGCCTGTGGGGATCCTGATGTAACAAGGAGGACGGGCTCCTACAAGGCTGAGGATCACTTGTGCTTGGACACTTTTAGGAAATGAAAGTAGGACAGCGGCATTGTAGGTTTCGTTATTGATGATAAAAGGCTAATCCATCAGGTCCTTCAACTGGACTAAATGTAAATGCACCTAATCCCTTTAATATATCAATGAAATAAAGTAGGTTTGCATGGATTTAAATAAAGGAGTAAAAGCTGGAGCAATTGCCCCAAACCTGGGCAGTGATGCATAGAACCTGGGGAGGTGATGGCTCTTAGGTCCCTTTCACACTAGCAGACTGTCTGGATCCACATGTCAGGTGATCAGACGGGACCTGATCAGACCCTCCAGTCTCTTGTATGGAGCACCGGGTGTTAACGGACATCTGATCAGATCTTTTCCGCTAAAAGCAGACGAATGGGTATCGCTTCCCCATCCGCCTGGTGGATCAGGTTGGATTGCAGTTGGGTGTAAATGGACAGACGATCCGTTTAAATCTGACCGCCAATAGAGGAGAGTGGGCTGTGCCTGTGTCCACTCTGCATAAGTTGAGCAGGCATGGACCAGCCATCCACCTGCTCAGTGGGTATCAGCGGACAGATTCCCCACAATGGAGCCCGCTTTATGTGGAAGGGGCCTTAAACTGTACTTAGACCCCTTTCACTCTGGGGCCGTGCGGGCATTAGTGGTAAAGGACACAGCTGATCACCGATCGGGGTAAAGAGCCAATCAGCAGCTCTTTCCCACACAATCTGCTGTGTTCAATCACAGCTGATAACGATGTAAAAACAACCTGGTTATCACCATTCCTTTTCTCATGCTGACAGCGAAAGGAGAGGAGAGCCGATAACCAGCTTGTGTGAAAGGGACATCTACACTGATAATCAGGGCACCGAAAAGAAAAAACAATGTCATATTGGTACAGTGTAGCATGAACACGCAATTGTCCTTCAAAGTGTGACAGCGCTGAAAGGTATGTAGCGGGTACTTCAAATTTAGGGGGTCTCTATGTCCATATTTAGGGGGATGACCAAAGCACTAGTATGGCTCGGGCCTTCTAATTGTGCTGGACTCTGCTTTGTTGCTGTGTGGCTATGTAGAGTTCCCTGTGGTTGCAGATGGCGCTGCCATTTTGGGTCAGGGTTGAACCATAGGTTGCATTGGCGCGATTGGATGTCCTCTCTCGGCTACCATGCAGTTGGCTGGTTCTGCCTGCTGTGCATGCCGGGAGAGGATATAAAAGAGGCAGATGTCATTATTCGGGGAGAGACCCGGGGACAAGTACCCGGAGGAGTGTCCCCCCTAAGGAGGGGGGTGCGTACCCCAACTGAAGAGTCTCAGGCACCTTCGGCCCGAGACCGCAACGTTCTGGGTAGGCCCAGTACCTTCAACTGGGTCTACAGGCAGAACTTTGGAGTCCTAGGATGCCTGGGTGAGGGTATCCACTCCGACCAAGAGGAAGCCAGGGGAGGATCGGTCCCATAACAGGAGATGAGTGATGGTTAGATTGCTGTCTCGGGAAAGGCCTGGTGACCTGTCGGAGGGAAGGATCCTATGCTCCGCAGAACTGACCCTGCGGAGTGCTGCTGCTCTTCGAGAACATACTGAACTTGTCCTTGGAGGATTTAAATTGCTTGTTCGAGATCCACATCGGCTGCTAGGACCATTGAGGGACTATCCGGGTGAGCTGTACCCACTCGGGACCGAGTGGTCATAAATCTGGGAGTTCTGTGCCTGAATCTGCTCTTAGTTCAACTATTATCTCTCTCATCTACTCTCTCTTACCTAAAGCTACAAAATAAACTCAACGTTGGAGTTTAAGTGGTTTGGACATTGACTTTATTAAAGAGGGAAAAGTACAGACTCGTCTCTACATTCTGGAGACGGGAACCAGTGGAAGGAGGTAACTCGCTGCAGGACCCAGGTACATATACACCGCCTGACCTCTAAACTAGAGGACACGGGCTTGTGGCATGGGTGCCTCTCTTCTTTCCCCTAAGAGGAGAGGGTAGTGCAACAGGTAAAATTTGGCCTGGACAGGAAAGGGGTTGAAAGTGCCCAGTAGGCAAGTGGAGAAACGGCTACAGTACATGTAGAAAAAAGAAAACCCTGCCTGTCCATCGGTGCCTTTGTGGTAAGCTGTTCTGTTTCTTTGATCTAATTAGTCTTGAAGTGCTATAGAGACCAAAGAATCTTCATCATATTGGTCCCCTGCTGTGCGCTATGGTTCCACTCACTATGTCACCACTGTGTCCTGTTGTAAGGTGGTGGATGGTGAATACAACCATAGAGCACAGTGTGTGACCAGACACCCAACACACCTGAAACTGTTGGATGCTAAAGATTGTGTGGCCACTATAACTTCAGGAGGGCAAAGATCCGAGGCAGTGGAACTGGTTTTGTTAATTTTTCTTTAGCCAGACTCTTCCTTATCAACTATCAATCCCCCCCCCCCCCCCCGGGCTTCCAATTGCCCAACTGATAAAATTCAAAATACTAACAATGACATGCAAAGCCATTCTTAATTCTGCCCCAAGCTGCATCACTTGTCTCAAAATATCTGTCCTCTTCACTCCTCCAAAGACCTCCTGCACTCAAGATCTCTTCTTACCTCCTCCTATGCACGCCTCCGAGACGTCTCCGGAGCCTTACCTATTTTCTGGACATTCCTACCTCAATCTGGCTGGCCATCTCTTATGCTTTCTGCCTTTTTAGGCAATTCCTGAAAACTCATCTGTTTAGGGAGGCCTATCCCGATTCCCATCTCCAACTTAATTAAAATATTTCTTTCTCCATCAGCTCATCCCGCACAGCAGGGCCCTCCTGTCTTTGTAATTGTATTGCAACTATACCGTCTCCCCTCATTTTGTAAAGTGCTGCATATGCGATTAGTGCTACATAAATCCTGTATAAAAATAATATTGAATTCCATTTTTTGGTGGAGACAGTCAGTTTAGGGACAGGTCATCTGGAGGTTTGGTTGTCTAACCAGCATCTGATATCAGTTTTTAAGCTTAGTGCTGTTGTTGTTGTTGCTCTGAACTTTGCTCAGCCTTTTAGTCCATCATAGACGTACAATACCCTGCTGACACAGCTCATTATTTGTTACTGAGCGTCCCTATGGAGGGGGTTTTGATCTTTAGTATCCGTTGCCTTGCTGCTCCCCATCCTGACTTTACCATGAAAGGCTTTCCTGACCGCCACACCTTACGTCAATACTGTCCAAATTAGAAGGGAGGGAGGAGGCAGGGGAGTACTGGGCGTTGATGGTGCACCTCATGGGGACAAACAGACGTCACCCCTGCTGTGCGTACATCTCTGTCCTCTCATGTGAAGCTGACGCTCAGTTATTATTTGGTATCCTACAACAGTGTACCGGTAGATAGAAGCCCGTCTGGAGTGGGACACTTCCTGTGTGCTGATACGTTGCGATAGAGATACGGAGTGGACCTGTTATTCTTTGCCTTTAGCATAGCACTATATAGTAAATGCCATACTTGCTATAAGTGACACGTGGGTCAGTGCCTACAGCATCAGGAGAAGAGGAGACGGTACCAAAACACAACAATTTAAATGTGTATTTTACACTTACGTAATTTTTTTTTAAAATATGTAAATTTGTTTAATTTTATTTTCTGTCCACAAATAGATCTTGGAGCAGAACTGGCTGTACAGGGCCACTGAGAGGAGTCACAATATTCTCTGAAGTTAATGTAGAATGAAAATTCTGGTATCCCTATCGCCACAAGATATTAAAGTGAAACTTCAGTCCCCTTTCGTGTGGCTGTGCTTCCCCTCCAGCTTCACCATTATGACCCATGCGCAAATGTGCCCAAGTGTTCTGCTTGGCATGGCACATCTGCGCGAATACAGACAGTTTCCAATGCACACACAAAGACGGGGAAGCATTGGGGCCGCTGTAATAGCCGTCTTGGCACATGCATGGTGGAAGCCGTATGTGCACACATGCGCTGGGTAGCCCGCATGTGTACTGAAGTGCCGCAGGGCTCGGTCAAGCCCCAAAGTTCTGTGGCACATCCGTGTGAACACACAATCCAGGCAGGAGGGCACAAATGTGCACCTAGGCAAGAAGTGATGCATATACAGTTTTGTGTGGGGGATTGCCATTTTTGCTCTGTTGAAAGTGTTATATTTGTTCAAAAAAGGTTGATCCTGACAGAAATCTTGTTTTCTGATGGCTTCCTCGGCTGTCTGCCAAGGCGGACTTTTATCAATTACATTGTTCCCAGGAGGAAATGTGTTACTGCATGGATCACCAGATAAAAAAGCTTGAAAAAACAAAAATAAATGCTTACATCACATGGATGGACCACAGGATGGGTGAAGTGTGAGATATGCATTTTTGTTGTTGGGTTTAGATGCTCCTTTTTACAAAAAAAAAAAAAAAAAATTAAAATCTATTCAGATACAAAAGAAACAAATTGAAGATGCTACATAATCATTACATCATTTAAATGTATTTTTTAATACAAGCAGTGTAAATGCCTAATATGAACACTTTTAGTGTAATTCAAAGGAAAAGGAGACACGAGGGTAGTACAAAAATACAAAATGTCAAACAAGCAAGCTTTTTTTTTGAACTGCACTCAATACTACAAGACATCAATTGGGACCAAATCCTAGAAACATTGAACACGGAGGAAAAATGGGAATGCTTTAGGAACAAATGAAACAAAGGTACCACGCAGTGCATTCCAATAAATAAATATAGAAGAGTGAAGGTTAAACCTGGGTGGCTAAACCGTAACGTAAAAAGTCTTATTCAAGAGAAAAAAAATGGTCTTTAAGCACTTAAGGACCGAGCCTCTCTTTGAGATTTGTTGTTTACAAGTTAAAATGAGGGTTTTTTTTTTCTAAAGAATTACTTGGAACCCCCAAATTTATTATTTTTTCAGACACCCTAGAGAATAAAATGGCATTCGTTGCAATACTTTGTCACACAGTATTTGCGCAGCGGTCTTTTATAAGCGCAATTTTTTGGGGAGAAAATACACTTTTTTGAATTTATAAAATCAGACAACTGTGAAGTTAGCCCAATTTTTTGTTATAGTGTGAAAGATAATGTTATGCTGAGTAAATTGATACCCAACATGTCATGCTTCAAAATTGCGCCCGCTCGTGGAATGGCGACAAACTTTTACCCTTAAAAATCTCCATAGGCGACATTTAAAAATTTCTACAGGTTACCAGTTTTGAGTTGCAGAGGAGGTCTTTGTTAGTTTATTGCTCTCGCTCTAAAGGCCCGTACACACGATCTGATTTTCTGACGGGAATTGTGTGATGGCAGGCGTTTGTTGGAAAATCCGACCGTTTGTATGCTCCATCGGACAATTGTTGTCGGATTTTGTGTGTGTGTTGTGTGGGTTTTTTTTTTTTTTAAATGTCCCTTTTAAGACCATTGGGCGGAAGTTATGTTTGACGTCGCTTCCGTCATCCAATGTTATAGACAGGGTTGCCAACTTTCAGTAGATTTTTGAACAGTTTGTAAAATACGTAATTTTTGCATCTGTCTGTCTGTCTGTGAATGTCCATTATGAACATGCAGACTGACTGCATGTCCATAATAGACATTTATGGGCAGATGCAAAAATTACAGATTTTGCAAACTGTAAGTTTACTGAAAGTTGGCAACCCTGGTAATGGAGCCGAGTGGGGCCATCTTTCCCTCACTCGGCTCCATGCTACTGAGGGGACAGCATCGGATCGTCTCCGGTAAGCGGCGGAGGGGGGGGGCACCTTTCCCGCCGCCGATTTAAAAGTGATCTTGCGGCAAACCTGACGCAGAGATCACTTTTATCCTAAAGAGGACCACCCGCCGTTGCAGAAAATACCAGGGCTATGGCGCTTATCTATATTCTACGTCGACGTACAGCTACGGCGGTTTGCGGTAAGTAGTTAAAAATTTAAAGCGAAGGGGCCATTGTCAGCATTTCAAAACTACAAGGAATGCAATAAGAAGCGGAAGAACACAATTGGGGCAGCTAAAAAAAACTGAGACACATGGTGGAGGAGAGTAAAAAAAAAAAAGAAAAAAAATCCCAAAAATCTTTTTCAATATATTAACAGTAAAAAAGGTCAGAGCACATTGGCCACATAAAAAGACGATGACGGGAGGATGGTTACAGATGAAATCCTACATAAAGCTCGTTGGCTGCTTTTGTCAGCTGCAACCATCCGGTGAGTGTACATTTCACTTGGGCGCATGGAAAAGCACTTTGTTGAATATAATGAAGAAACTATCACTTTCTACTTGATTTTGCAAGATCACGGTGATTGGGGACTTTCCTTTATTCAATTTTTAGTTGTACATTACACCACATGTATAGATGTGTGGAATCTATTAATATCACTGGATACTGTGTATAATTTATATAAAAGGATCCGTTTTCTGATAGTGGAGTGTCCCTGTTGTCAGAATACGATGTCCCAGAGGAGAGGATTCCTCCATCCACCTAGATTGTGTGAAGAGAGGAATCTGTTCTTTGGACCTGGACCTCAGGCTGATCCAGCTATAGCCAACTTTGCATAAAGCCTTGTCTATTGGTATTAGGTGAAGGATCACTTGTCCATAGTGTTATCCATCTTGTGGCTTCTCTAAATGCAGATGATGGACCAGGTTGAGACTTTCAGCATTTTCTCTGCTTTTGCTCTGTGTTGAAACTTTCTTTGATCACTAGTCCCTTATGTCCTGCAAAGAGCTACTCAAGGGAAACCCAAGTATGTACAGTATGCTTTGAACAAAAAAAAAAAAAACCCTTTGGAATGAAAGATAACCAAATGTACATTGTCAACGTGTTTGTTTTCATTTTTGCCTTTTACGAGAGTTCTCAGCCACCAAACAAAACTGCTGAACTTCCGGTTGAACTTCCTTAAAATTGAGACACTTTCACTTTCCTCCTCAAAGGTTGTCCCTATTGAATTGATTACTGGGAACCCGGGTTATTTCACTTTCGGGAGTTTCTACAGTGCTCATGCACTAGATTGAGACTTGTCAACTCATACTTTTTTTTTTTTTTTTTTTTAACCCTGCAAATATACAGAAAGCAGAACTCTAAGCCAACAAATAAATAGCTGTAATGCATATGGGCAAACTTTTTTACCAACCGGGGAATTTGTTATCCTGCTTAGCCAGCACAACTGTCCTAGGGAGCCAAGTGATGTTGCAGAAATGGATATTGAGTTGAACACTAAACTAGCAACCTCCATTGTCATAGTCCTGCATGTTACAGCAGCTGTGCAGAGTGTCTAAAGGCCCTATTAGCAAAGGAGGTGTCTGTTCTGGTTAGCAGGGCATCTGTGAACAGTAGCCGCCGCTGAATCGGCGCAGAGCAGAATGGATGTCACGTTTCTGTTGTCTAGGTCCATTCAAGATTTTCCACCAGCCTGAATCCAGACCTATTCTATGGGCAGGCAGATGTAAATGGATGCACATTTGTTTTACATCCTTTTAATGCCAATCCGTCATAATTTGGTCCAAACACCTAGAAGAGGATTTAAACGTTTTCCTATTTTTTATTTTTCAGACCTAGGAAAACTCAAAGGCAATGGGATGTAAACGGACACGTTTGACATCTGCCTGGATCTGCCTCATCAGGAGTTAGCTGAAATTTGAACAGTGTTTGGCAAAGGTGGCAACCAATGAGAATCGGTAGATTCCTGTCGGCAGCTACACACTACATGCACACTGTTTATGCAAACAGCAGCGGTTATCAGATTTGTACTGTACACAAAACAATGGCCAGTGATGCTGCTGTTCATGTGTAACCGCTCATGCATGTAGTTACATGCTAATAGAGCCTTTTGACCAACCCTGGATGCAGATGGTGTGCATCCAGAGACAGTGTTTCTGCAGAGTTTCTGGTGGCACAGCCACTGATCTCTATGTAAGGCATTTGTGCTGTAGTTATGTGTAAGCGGCAGTTTGTCTTTTCTTCTCAATAGATGTGTATACTGATCATGGTGTTTATTGAACTTGGAGCTTTAGAGCACAGTGGTCACTATACATACAGCAATTAGTTACTGAGGCAGAGTGCTAACAACATAATCCACAACTGCCAAAGTAATCCACATTGAAATAGGCTGTTTCCTTTGTAGTAGAGGAGTCAACAAAGTACATGGAGTTGGTCAGTTTTGTAAGTCATATGAACATACACTATATTACTAAAAGTATTGGGACGCCTGACTTAAACCCACATGAACTTTAATGGCATCCCAGTCTTAGTCCGTAGGGTTCAATATTGAGTTGGCCCACCCTTTGTAGCTATAACCGCTTCAACTCTTCTGGGAAGGCTGTCCACAAGGTTTAGGAGTGTCTATGGGAATGTTTGACCATTCTTCCAGAAGCGCGTTTGTGAGGTCAGGCACTGATGTGGACAAGAAGGCCTGGCTCACAGTCTCCACTCTAATTCATCCCAAAGGTGTTCTATCGGGTTGAGGTCAGGACTATGTGCAGGCCAGTCAAGTTCCTCCACCCCAAACTTGCTCATCCTTTATGGACCTTGCTTTGTGCACTGGTGCGCAGTTATGTTGGAACAGGAAGCGGCCATCCCCAAACTGTTCCCACAAAGTTAGGAGCATGAAATTGTCCAAAATGTCTTGGTATGCTGATGCCTTAAGAGTTCCCTTCACTGGAACTAAGGGGCCAAGCCCAACCCCTGAAAAACAACCCTACACCATAATCCCCCCTCCACCAAATGATTTGATAGGGTGGCCCAATACTTTTGGCAATTTAGTGTGGATGAGCGAGTTTGGGGTGAAGGAACTTGACTGGCCTGCACAGAGTCCTGACCTTAACCCGCTAGAACACCTTTGGGATGAATAAGAGCGGAGACTGCGAGCCAGGCCTTCTTGTCCACATCAGTGCCTGACCTCACAAATGTGCTTCTGGAAGAATGGTCAAACATTCCCATAGACACTCCTAAACCTTGTGGACAGCCTTCCCAGAAGAGTTGAAGCTGCTATAGCTGCAAAGGGTGGGCCAACTCAATATTGAACCCTACGGACTAAGACTGGGATGCCATTAAAGTTCATTCCCATAGACACAAGCCCTGTACACACGGCCGGGAATCCCGTCAGCAAAAAAACTTTGGTTTTCCTGATGGGATTCCTGGCAAGCTTGCCTTGCTCGCCGAGTGTACACTTGGCACATTCAAAAGAACCGCCATTCTTTTGAATGGCAAGGAACGCGGTGACGTCATTGACTATGACGAGCATGCGCTTGTCACATTCGATGCCGTCGCCGCCATCTTGCTTCACCCTACACTACCCTTGTAAGCTACTGCGCATGCGTCGAAGTCTCATCGAGCATGCGCGGCTTTACCTGGAGACAGGTAAGCATACACACGCACTGTTTTCTCGTTGGGAAACAGGCCGACGAGAATCCCGACGAGAAAATAGAGAACAGGTTCTCTATTTTTCTCGTCGAGATTCCCGGCAGTTTTCCCGGACGAGAAACCATACACACGGCCAGTTTTCTCTGCAAAAAGCTCTCCCAGCAGTTTTCTTGCCGAGAAAACCGGCCGTGTGTACGAGGCAACACTCCTAAACCTTGTGAACAGCCTTCCCAGAAGAGATGAAGCTGTTATAGCTGCAAAGGGTGGGTCAACTTAATATTGAACCCTATGGACTAAGACTGGGATACCATTAAAGTTCATGTGCATGTAAAGGCAGGTGTCCCAATACTTTTGGAATAAATAGTGCATGTCAAGTTCAACATGAACTTTAATTAAAACTGAACGTTGGTCATGCTAAAAAAATACGTTACTGATAACCCTCCCTTGTCAATCTGTAGCTGGATTGTAAGCGCTCATGCTCACGGGTAGAATTAAGACGCCTATCTACTCTGGATGTTGCTGCTAGAAGCTGACATCAATATCTAGCATAGAAAATCGAATGCCTGCCTGGCACTCGTGGTAGGGACAGGCCTTGTAGACTGTCAAGTTACCGTATAACTGTCTGGCACTAGTTACGTTATTGTTGGAACTTTTAAATAAATCTGTGGCCTTGCACTTTCCAACTCGGCCCCGGTTCACACTTATGTGCTGTGAATTTGGTGCGAATTTAAAGCGGTACACGGTACGAATTCGCAGTGTGATTCACTTTTTCTTTTTTTTTTTTTTTTTTTTTTTTCAATGTGAATTTAGTGCGGGTAGTAGTCACATATTTGATTTTTATTTTCTATAAAATCTAGACAAACAAAAAAAAATTGCAGTGATGTGAACACTGGACTGGATTTCATTCCGGTCACATAGAAGTCTATGGAGCTGAAATTCGCAACGCACTAAACTCGCACAGGACCCTTTTTTTGAACTGGATCAAATTCACACTGCATATATGTGAACAGCCTTCACTGGAAATAATGCTTTTTACATGACATGTGAATCTGCTTTTCGGATCACATCTGATCCGCATAGAATTTGCATAAGGCCCCTTTTACACTGAGGCGTTGAAAAAACGCTAAAAAATTATGAGTTTTTTTACAGCGTTTTTACCGCGTTCGCGGTAAAAATAGCGCTAACGCATATGTGTTTTTGCGGTAAAAAGGATTATTTGGTATCCCACAATCCTCCACTCTACTGTGGTCATGTGACCTTCCCACAGCTTCTGGGTGTTTTTTTTACCGCGGTACTCATTCATTTCAATGGTGATAGGCGCTTTTACAGCGCTATTTTATGCGCCCCAAAGATGCTCCAAAAAAGCTGTTTGCAGGATTTTTTCCAATGCACAGCGAGCAAAACGCCTCGGTGTGAAAGCCCTCAGGGCTTTCACATTGAGAATGATGGGGCAGGATTATTTCAGGCATTTTTACAGCGCTGTTTTTACCGCAAAATCGCGGTAAAAACGCCTCAGTGTGAAAGGGGCCTTAGTGTGAACCAAGGCTTAAAGTGATTGTAAAGTATGCATTTAAAAAAAAAAAAAAATAGGTTATACTTACCTGCTCTGTGCAATGCTTTTGCACAGAGCAGCCCCGATCCTCTTCTCTTCTTTTTGGGTCCTCCGTCCTTCCCCCCCCCCCCCTCCCTCCCACTGCCAAGTGCCCTTTGCTATGGGAGCACTTGAGCTGGCTCGCTCCTGAGCCGCTTTCCTGTGAATGAACATTGTTCAGTCACACACACAGCCCAGCTCGGCCCCGCCCCCCACTCTCTCCTCATTGGCTCACTGGCTGTGATTGACAGCAGCAATGGCTCCTGCAGCTGTGTGAGCCAATGAAGAGAGGGACACCCGGGAGAGTCGTTGCTCTCATGCACTTTGCTGGATCGAGATGGAGCTCAAGTTAGTATAAGGGGCGCTGGGAGCTGTACCCAGAAGGTTTTTCACCCTAATGCATAGAAAGCATCAGGGTAAAAAAACTTCTGCCTTTTAGAACCACTTTAATCTGTCTTTGTGTCATTTTTGGGCAAGAAAACTAATTTTATGGTTTTAAGCCTGTGCGTCTCATCAGTCAAAGGCCTACAGGTATGGTCTTTTCAATAAACAAACAATATTTTTACACGCGGTACAATACTCCTTGTATGCAGGGATCAGTATATGTTAGATGTGAGATTTGTCTTTAAGGGAAATCCAGCCAAATCTGTTTTTGTGAGAAAGGGTTTGAATTTTTGGTTTTTGGTCTATGTCCAGTAGAGATTCACTTTTCTGTCTCATTGACCACAACTAAATTAAACGGAACAGAAACACAAGGATGAAAAACCTTTTCTAATTCCCTCGGCTTAAGAGAAGTATGGGTTTACATACATACTTCCCAGCAGTGATCCAATGCTACAGCTGTCCCCCGCTGGCTCTACACCACAGGTGTCAAACACAATGCCCCCAGGCCGAATCAGGCCCTCCAGGCCATTGCATGTGGCCCTAGCACCCAGGGGGAGGGGTGGAAGTGAGATTTGAACAGCCTGTGAATTAGAGCCAAACTGTGCATAGCAAACCCCCTAAATAATGCACTCTGTATGTAGCGCACTTCTGAACTCTGCATATAGCGCATCCCTGAACTCCACACATAATTGGTATTTATTGCCCCTTGAAGACCTGCCTACTTGTAGTGCAATTTGGCCACATCCACAGTTCGATGCGGTTCGGCGGGGAGCGCGATTGAGTTCCTGCACCTATTCGCTGAGGAAAGAAAGCCTTGCATACATTTATATAGGCTTACAGACACAAGGCCCTTTGAGGACAACCATAATGCTGATTCGGCTCACAATGAAATGGAGTTTGACACCCCTGCTCTACACCGAGAACTAGCGATCAAAGACCACCGATCACTATCTGTTCTCAGTCCTCAGTGAGTAAAGAGATGGTGACTGTCAGTCTGCCCCACCAATGCACACTGGAGCACCGGGCTCTGGAGGGGGCGAGAGCAGCTGGCACAGTCTCCCAGCGGCGCTTTGAGGGGCTGAGCCAGCTGCTGATCTGGGCAGATCCCGACATTATTGTTGGGATCCCTGCAGAGCCTGGACCGGCTGAGTTAGGTCAGCTGACAGCAGACTTTAGCTTGCCATTGGCTGAATCTGGGACACAGGATTGCAGAACTAATTGCACTCCTGTGATCCCCAGAAGTATGGCCAGAAAAGCTTTGGCCATACGTCTCCTTTTTAAAACAAAGAAAAGTTCAAAGTCAATTTCCATTGTAATGTATACACTTCTATTTGCTGCTGAGATCCTGCTGCTGTAGTAAGGGCAACAGTTTCTATACATATGTAGCTGGCCTCACTCTCCCTCTCCGCTTCTATCGCCTGGTTGGCTGGTGTGATCTAGGGGTACCTGGGAGAGGAGAGTGCAGGAACACTACGCCAAGCTCTCACCTCGTATGTGTATGAGGGTTGAGCAAAGTCACTTAACTTACCTCTTGGTCTGCTCACTGCATACAAAGCTTCCGCTTGTTCCGTGGAGATGTGTCTGCCAGTAACAGAGCCCCACACCAATTAAAAGTCCAACACTCTTTTATTTTTCCATTGCAGGGTGAACATAACAGTTGAACTTTCAGTAACAGACAGACAGGGGTGTGGATGCGAGTAGGCCCAGGCACAAATTAATTTTCCTATTCTTTTGCAAGCGAATAGGCCTGGCACAACGTTCTCTGCCACCGACCGTGAGATTGGTCGCTGCCACCGACCGGGTGAACCGTTGAGGCCCCTGCCACAGGCCTAATAGCAGGTCTCTGCTACTGACCTGAGTTGACTAGTTGGACCGCTGCCACCGGTCATTGAACACGAACCACCTTCCCCTATGAACTTGGCCCCTGTTCGGGGAAGACATCCCTCCGGGCGGTCTCCAGAGGTTCACCCGTCACTGGCAATATGCTGCACCAGGTCTTCGGATGAATCCCTCCTCCGGTCCCTTACGCCTCTGGATTCGGGTGTCCAACACCGGGGAACCTTAGGACAGTCCCTCCTGGGTGGGACCCAGCTGAAGGTACTGGGCCCCAGGCCTCCGGCCGAGTACCTCACCCCAGACTGAAGGTGTCTGGGATGGAACACAAACTCCAAGTGTTCAGGCCTAGTCCGCCTGAACACGGACCGCGAACAGCAGCCCTCAGGCTGAAGGTGCCTGGGACTCGAACCTCGTGGCGAAGATGTCCGCCCCCTTTATACCCTCTCCCAGCAAGCACAGCAGGTTCCCCGCCCCGCCGCACAACTGCTGCGAGAGGTCACAAAGGGTGCGGCACTGCAGCGATGGTTCAACCTCGGCCCAAAGTGACAGCGCCACCTGCTGGACTGCAGGGAACTATGCATCACTGGTGTCTTCATCAGAATTAAACACTCTGAAAGTACATGCCCGCTACACATCTAATATATTTTATACTGGGGCTGATCCTTAGAAGTCCTAAAAACAAGTTTTTGCATTTTATGGCTTTCCGGGATGCTAGCAGTTGTGTGGATAATCCTCCTAATTGTCCCTAAACTCTAACCATTTTCTGACACCTGCTGCAGTCATTATTATGAGCCCTACTGGCCCTTTTAGGTTTTCCAAATTTTGTATTACGGAGAAAGTAACAGAATGAATCCACACACTAGGATAGGTGGGAACACCCACATTTCCAAACTGGTTGGAGACGGCAGCTGGACCTGTCGTAGTGACATCTCAATGTTGGGGAACCCAATGATCAGGGACTTGGCCCTGTATGCTCCACCTAATAGCGTTTTACTGCCCAGAGCAATTTTTTTTTCCAAAATACGCAAGTCTGAGATTTAGCATGATTCAACATTGGTGGCCGCCATGTTTTTCTGTGGAAAGGTTTCTTTAAAGAGAAACCATTCTGAAAGAAGGAGGCATAGGAGTCCAAGAGAGGAAGTGTCCCTCCAGATGAGGAGGAAACTTATTTGTATCATCATTATTATTACTGCTGCTACCCATCATGTGTGTTTTAAAGCAAACATGAACATGACTAAAGAATGCAGCTATGTAATCATTTATAAATATAAGATTAAATATGATTACATTTATTTATACAGGCATCTAGTGTATATGCCTGAATATGTCTTGACCAGCTTCCCACAGTCCCCTACACAGCAGCACCCAGGCTGGGAGAGGGAGGGGCAGCATTAGTAGCCAATTGGACTGTACTGCAATGCTGAAAGGGAACATGCTGATAGGAACAGAGACCAAAATGAGTGAAGGGGTGACCTTAATAGTAAGCTGTTGCTCCTTCATTGTCCAATGCGCAGGCTAGATGTGTGTTCTGTTCTGTGACCCAAACTGTTCTGGTGTTCCATTAGTGGTCTAAAATCGGTTTCTACTGACTCCCAGGTATGCCTAGATCCCTGGTGCCCAACGTGCGGCCCACCGGCCCTCTGCGTGTGGCCTGCAAGCTACTTGGCACTTGTTAGGCAGCAGAGTGGCAGTGGGATGCAAGGCAATTGAAAACTGTGTTCCAGTACCCGCCACTAAAAGACTGTACTATGAGGCAGAATCATCTTTGCCCACAGTATAAGTAAAGCCCCGGCCTTGGGAAAGCGAGTAGCATGGGAGCATGTGATCAGTTAAGAGATTACCGATGGGGGGGTTAACTTTTACTGACACCAAGGTTGGGGGGGTTATGATTGCGTCCACTGACACCAAGGTTGGGGCTCATGATTGCATCCACTGACACCAAGGTAGGGGCTCATGATTGCATCCACTGACACCAAGGTAGGGGCTCATGATTGCATCCACTGACACCAAGGTAGGGGCTCATGATTGCATCCACTGACACCAAGGTTGGGGCTCATGATTGCATCCACTGACACCAAGGTTGGGGCTCATGATTGCATCCACTGACACCAAGGTTGGGGCACATGATTGCATCCACTGACACCAAGGTTGGGGCTCATGATTGCATCCACTGACACCAAGGTTGTAGCTCATGATTGCATCCACTGACACCAAGGTTGTGGCTCATGATTGCATCCACTGACACCAAGGTTGGGGCTCATGATTGCATCCACTGACACCAAGGTTGGGGCTCATGATTGCATCCACTGACACCAAGGTTGGGGCTCATGATTGCATCCACTGACACCAAGGTTGGGGCTCATGATTGCATCCACTGACACCAAGGTTGGGGCTCATGATTGCATCCACTGACACCAAGGTTGGGGCTCATGATTGCATCCACTGACACCAAGGTTGGGGCTCATGATTGCATCCACTGACACCAAGGTTGGGGCTCATGATTGCATCCACTGACACCAAGGTTGGGGCTCATGATTGCATCCACTGACACCAAGGTTGGGGCTCATGATTGCATCCACTGACACCAAGGTTGGGGCTCATGATTGCATCCACTGACACCAAGGTTGGGGCTCGTGATTGCATCCACTGACACCAAGGTTGGGGCTCGTGATTGCATCCACTGACACCAAGGTTGGGGCTCATGATTGCATCCACTGACACCAAGGTTGGGGCTCGTGATTGCATCCACTGACACCAAGGTTGGGGCTCGTGATTGCATCCACTGACACCAAGGTTGGGGCTCATGATTGCATCCACTGACACCAAGGTTGGGGCTCATGATTGCATCCACTGACACCGAGGTTGGGGCTCATGATTGTGCCCACTGACACCGAGGTTGGGGCTCATGATTGCATCCACTGACACCAAGGTTGGGGGTTATAAATGCGTCCACTGACACCAAGTTTGGGGGTTAATATTGTACTCAAACTTCCTCAGTATGCATTGCGATAAGCAGCAAAAAAATGCAGGAGGATCACAATTTTCGGGCATTGAAGTGCATTATAGACCATTAATTTTGATTTAAATACACGAAAATGCACTGCAATTGTGCAGCCCTCTGGAGGCGTTGAGGGCCGTACTGGAGGCCCAGTTTCATTTTCGGGTTGACCTCCACCGATCTAGATGAAACCAGCTTCACAAAGTTACGACTCCTTTAGCATGTAAAACCATCATATACTGTATGTATTTTGCCCTTGTATTTAGCTTACTGCCTGCAGTTCATCTTTAGTAAGGCTTGCTCCTATCACCTGTATTGTGATGTGTGTAGTGTGGTAATTGTAGATGTAGGAGGAAGAGGCAGTAGTCCCACACACTAGTTTCCTCCATGCCATCCTTTGTATGGGTGGAGATTTGTGGATTAGGGGAATCCTATAAGACTTACACAGGACAACCTATAAATCCTATTACCTTCATAATTTTCTTGTGTCACTGAGACGTAAGAGGGATGTCTACCCACCCCCAGAAATTCCTCCAGTCTGACGCACACCCGAGAGTTTAGCTGTTACAGTCCATTATCTGCCTTGCTGTAGAGCGGAACGACTGAGGTGGCAGCATGGCTGGCACCTGGAACCCATTCCTGGCTGCGCTACAGCTTTGGTATGTACAGACTCAGGAGACTGCATAATGTGGGATGTATGGTGTAGTGGTGGTCAGTTGGTACTTCAAAAAAAGCTTCGTGAGGATTCTACTTTTTTTGCATTTAGAAACACTTAGGCCCCATGCACACGAGATGCAGGTGCAAACTCTGCTGAACACACGTTTTTAAACGCTGAAACCGGCGTTTATAAACGCGCGTTTTGCCGCGTTTGCGGCCGCGTTTGCGGCCGCGTTTAGCGGCGTTTAACCGCGTTTGCGTTTATAAGCGTTTCATCATAGACCCTCCCTAAGCTCAAAAAACAGTAAATTTTAACCATTTCAGCTAGTTTGTGAGACCAGAGTGAGTAGCAGCAGCTGAGAGAGCAGCAGTGTACTTGTATTTAGCGTATCACTTGCCACATCATCTGCCACAAGTTGTGGATTGTCCACTTGCCACGTCACCTGCCACGTCACCTGGCCACGTCACCTGGCCACGTCACCTGCCACAAGTTGTGGATTGTCCACTTGCCACGTCACCTGGCCACATCACGTGCCACGTCACCTGCCACAAGTTGTGGATTGTCCACTTGCCACGTTACCTGGCCACGTCACCTGGCCACGTTACCTGCCACGTCAGCTGGCCACGTCACCTGCCACAAGTTGTGGATTGTCCACTTGCCACGTCACCTGCCACGTCACCTGGCCACGTCACCTGCCACAAGTTGTGGATTGTCCACTTGCCATGTCACCTGGCCACATCACGTGCCACGTCACCTGGCCACGTCACCTGCCACAAGTTGTGGATTGTCCACTTGCCATGTCACCTGGCCACATCACGTGCCACGTCACCTGGCCACGTCACCTGCCACAAGTTGTGAATTGTCCACTTGCCACGTCACCTGCCACGTCACCTAGCCATGTTACCTGCCCACATTACCTGCCACGTCATCTAGCCACGTCACCTGCCACAAGTTGTGGATTGTCCACTTTCCACGTCACCTGGCCACATCACGTGCCACGTCACCTGCCACAAGTTGTGAATTGTCCACTTGCCACATCACCTGCCACATCACCTGGCCACGTCACCTGCCACAAATTGTGGATTGTCCACTTGCCACGTCACCTGGCCATGTCACCTGGCCACGTTACCTGCCACGTCACCTGGCCACGTCACCTGCCACGTCACCTGGCCACGTCACCTGCCACAAGCTGTGGATTGTCCACTTGCCACGTCACCTGGCCACGTCACCTGGCCACATCACCTGACACAAGTTGTTGATTGTCCACTTGCCACGTTACCTGCCACAAGTTGTGGATTGTCCACAATGCAATGCAAGCAATTACAGTTTTCTTTTATATTTTTTAATAGTTTTTCATCATTTGCCATCATTTTTGAGATTTCTAATGTTAAAAAATAGGTCACCTTTAAAAACGCTTATAAACGCAAACGCGGCAAAACGCCGGTACCCGCGTTTAGCCGCGTTTAGCAGCGTTTAGCGTCTGAAACGTGGAAAACTTTTGCGTCTGAACCCATTTTTTTGCTTCTGGAAAAACGAAGTTAAACGCAACTGCTTGTAAACGCCAAAAAACGAGAGTGTGTGCATGGACACATAGGATAACATTGAATGGGTTCAGGAGCAGTTGAAAAAAGCGTCCAACTGCCTCTGAACGCGCGTTTAACAGCAAATAACAGCGTCTCGTGTGCATGGGGCCTTAGGCCTCATGTACACTGCTGCTGGTAAATGGATGTTTAGGACCAGTTGGGCATTTTTTTTCAAATGCTCCTGAACTCTCCTCTGTTATCTTATCAGTAAATGTACACTGGGTCGTTTATAGTCGTTTCTAGGCAGTTGAGTTTAGAGGCTTTTTCTGGAACCTAAAAAATGCAGTCAGAAGCTGTGTTTAAAGGCATTTCAAGCACCAAACAACGTTTCGTTTACAGACGTTTTTCATTTTAACCAAAACAAAAAACGCGGCATGTAAACGCGTCTGAACGCCTGTTTTTAGATGCCGGTTTCTAGCTGTCAAGTCAAATCGTTCAGGATAGGTTGAACAACATCCTGTGTACATGAAGCCTAATGCCGCGTACACACGATCACTTTTCTCGTCGGGAAAAATTACATTTTTCTCTTGGACGAGAAAAACGGCCGTGTGTAGACTCCAGCATTTTTCCCGACGAGAAAAACGGCGAGAATCACGACAAGAAAAATTAGAACATGCTCTAATTTTTCTTGTCGCGAATCACGGCATTTTTTTCCTCGGCAGTTTTCCCATAGGGAAACACTGCCGGGGAAGCCTACACACGGCCGGTTTTCTCGACCAAGAGAAAACATGTCGTGAAAAACGGCCGTGTGTAGGGGACCAAGCCGGTCCTCGTTTTTCCCGTCGGGTTTCACGGCGGTGTTTTCACCGCTGTGAAACTTGATTGTGTGTACACGGCATTACAGTATATCAGAGCTGTTTTAACATGTGGCTCTTCAGAGAATGCACTGTTTAATGAGGCATTCTGCTGCATTTTCATGCTCTTGATTACATAGTATACCGTATTTGATGTCCTGAACTCTGTGAATTTGGGTAGCATTTTGTTGCCTGAAGTGTCCAAGTTGGAGACAGGATTTTGGAAGGTGCTTGTGGCTGTTTACAAGTCAGAATCAAACCGTCTATCCGATGGCATACATACAAGACATGGCTGGGAGTTATAGTTGTACAACCACTGTGTCGTCAGGACACAGCATTAAATTTGATCTACGTAAATAGTCTTCCCTTTGCCATTCGTGGTTATGGAAGATCAATGTTATAAAGATGGATGTCCTTCCCTGAGTTTTATATACCTTACAAATCTCTAGGAGTTCCGCAGGATTTTTTTTTTACGCTTAAGTCTATTGTTGCACACTTTATTTGGAAGGGACACTGCACTAGAATATCAGGCAATATTATATATTGTCCTAAAAGAAGGAGGGGGTCTTACCAAATTTTAAACTATATTATCATGCAATTATTATGACACGCATGATAGATTGGAAATGTGCTAAAACGACTGGGTTGAATTAGAAACGGTATTAGCAGATATCGACCTTGCGGTTGTACCTTGGCTACCTCTATTAACGAGAGGACTGGCATCTACAACAGTTCCACTGACTAGATCTATGTTGGCATTGTGGGATTCCCCAATAATGCCTTTGTTGGGACATAAATATTTTATCCTTAGATAAGTGTTTTGAATCATGGTTCCACAGGTCTAGACTGCTATTACCTCATGCGATGTAGGATTCAAAGATTAAATCATTAAGGTCTCTGTGGGGAAACCCAACCAGTATTTCTGGATCCGTAGAGATATATGTAGTTATCTGTTTATTCTGAGCCTTCCGCAACCTATTCACTCTTTAAATGAGCTAAATATCATTTAAAGCAATTATGCAAAATAAAGATCCGCCACAACATTGTATTTCTCAATTTTACAAAGCTTTATTGCTTTTGCAGAGTCCGGTCTACCCAGACTACATGGGTATCTGGGAGTCTGATTTGGAAATTAGATTTACAGATAAACAAAAAGACAAGGTTATGCAATTTACTTGTATGTCTGCCTCTTCATGTAAAATGGAGAAGGTAAATTACAAACTTCTTGCTCGGTGGAATGTGGAAGCAGAGCAACACATGGGCATAAAATGGTGGTCCTGCTCCTAGGATCTGTCAGTCTTGGGAGGAAGTGGCGAAAACTATTTCTTTGATACAAGAGGAAGTAATTGGACCTGAACCATTGGCATTCCTATTTCATTGTACGGAAGAGCCATTAGGTCAATATAGGGTGTCTATAATTCCACATTTATTAAATGCTGGTAAACCTCTAATTCAATCTTATTGGAGAAAGCAATTGATTCCTACTATTTTCTCAATGGCTACTGAAGGTTGATGATCTCCTATTAATGCAAGAATTAACATGTATGAACAGGGGGCTGCTCAGAGGATATTTCAAGACATGGGCAAAATGGTTTGAATTTAAAACGACTCCATTGTACTACAAATTAATTTTAGACCCCTAAGTGAAGTGTAGCGGGTATGTACTTTTTAAACTGGTGAGGACACCAGTGATGCATAGTTCCCTGCGGCCCAGCAGGTGGCACTGTCACTTTGGCCCGGGGTTGAACCATCACTGCAGTGCCGTACCCTTTGTGACCTCTCGCAGCGGTTGTACGGCGGGGCGGGGAACCCGCCGTGCATCCTGGGGGAGGGTATAAAGGGGGCGGACAAGGTGGAAGTCCCGGGCACCTTTAGCCTTAGGGCTGTTGTTGCGGTCGGTGTCCAGGCGGCCTAGGCCTGGGCACTTGGAGTTTGTGTTCCATCCCAGACACCTTCAGTCTGGGGTGAGGTACTCGGCCAGAGGCCTGGGGCCCAGTACCTTCCGCTGGGTCCCGCGAGGGAGGGATCATCCTAGGGGGCCCCGGGAGTGGGGCACCCGAATCCAGAGGCGTAAGGGACCGGAGGAGGGACTCACCCGAAGACCTGGTGCAGCAGAATGCCAGTGCCGGGTTTACCTCTGGAGACCGCCCGGAGGGATATCTTTCCCGAACAGGGGCCAAATTCAAAGAGGAAGTTCAGTCCACGTTCAATGACCGGTGGCAGCGGTCCAACTATTTCACTCAGGTCAGTGGCAGGGGCCTGCTATTAGGCCCGTGGCAGGGGCCTCAACAGTTCATCCGGTCTGTGGCAGAGACCACCCTCACGGTCGGTGGCAGAGACCGTGCGCCAGGCCTATTCGCTAAAAAGGAATAGGAGAGCTTAGTTGTGCCTGGGCCTACTCGTTCCCACACCCCATGTTCGTCTGTTATTGGAAGTTCAACTGAGTGTGTTCACCGTACTGTTCACCGTACTGTATGAGAAATAAAGGAGTGTTGGGCTTTCGATTGGTGTGGGGCTCTATTATTGGCAGACACATCTCCATGGGACAACTGAGGCTTCGTATGCAGTGGACAGACCCGGAGGGAATTCAACTAACTTTGCTCAACCCTCTTATACACACGAGGGTAGAGCGTGTCCTTGCACTCTCCTCTCCCAGGTACCCCTAGACGCAAGCCATACACCAAAGAAAAGAGGGGGAGTGAGGGTATCGCTACAGAAGTATGGCAGATTACGAAATGCTAGAATAGCTATTTTTCGACGGATTTTCTTTTCCTCCCTACTTTTTTTTTTTTTTTTTTTTTTTCTTTTGCAGGGGAGGGGTAGGGCATTTTAAATTGAAGGTTTGTGTTTGTAGAAAATTAGCTGCATTATAGGATCAAAACAGGTTGATACTGTTTTGATACTACATGGGTGTTTTTGATATAAAATACAGTATTGTTTTTCTATTTTGAAATTGCAATAAAAAGTTTTGTTACAGCCAAAAACGTAAATGTATTTTATTGGGATTTTATGTGATATCCCAACACAAAGTGGCTCATCATTGTGAAGTGGAAGGAAAATGATAAATGGTTTTCAAATATTTTTACAAATCAATGTGAAAAGTGTGGCGTGTGTATTCAGCCCCCTTTACGCTGATACCACTAACTAAAATCTAGTGGAACCAATTGCCTTCAGAAGAGACCTAATTAGTAAATAGAGTCTAACTGTGTGTAATTTAATCTCAGTATAAATACAGCTGTTCTGTGAAGCCCTCAGAGGTTTGGTGGAGAACCTTAGTGAACAAACCGCATCATGAAGGCCAAGGAACATGCCTGACAAGTCAGGGATAAAGTTGTAGAGAAGTTTAAAGCAGGATTAGGTTATATAAAAATATCCCAAGCTTTGAACAATTTACAGAGCACTGTTTAATCCATCATCCGAAAATGGAAAGCGTATGGCACAGCTGCAAATCTACCAAGACATGGCCGTCCACCTAAACTGACAGGCTGGGCAAAGAGAGCATAAATCTGAGAAGCAGCCAAGAGGCCCATGGTAACTCTGGAGGAGCTGCAGAGATCCACAGCTCAGGTGGGAGAATCTGTCTACATGTGTTGTGCACTCCACAAATATGGCCTTTATGGAGGAGTGGCAAAAAGAAAGCCATTGTTGAAAGACAGCCATAAGAAGTCCTGTTTGCGAGAAGCCATGTGGGGGACATAACAAACACGTGGAAGAAGGTGCTCTGGACAGATGAGACCAAAATTTAACTTTTTGGTTTAAAAGCAAAATGCTATGTGTGGGGGGAAAACGAATACTGCCTATCACCCTGAACACACCATTCTAACCGTGAAACATGGTGGTGGCAGCATCATGTTGTGGGGATGCTTTTCTTCGGCAGCGACAGGGAAGATGGATAGAGCCAAATACAGGACAATCTTAGAAAAAAATCTGTTAAGAGTCTGCAAAAGACTTGAGACTGGGTCGGGGGTTCACCTTCCAGCAGGAAAATTACCCTAAACATACAGCCAGAGCTACAATAGAATGGTTTATATAAAAGCATATTCATGTGTTAGAATGGCCCAGTCAAAGTTTAGACCTAAATCAAATTGAGAATCTGTGGCAAGACTTGAAAATTGCTGTTCAGACTCTCTCCATCCAGTCTGACAGAGCTTGAGCTATTTTGCTAAAAAGAATGGGCAAAAATGTCACTCTCAGAATGTGTAAAGAGACATACCCAAAAGTATTGACCCTGGGGGGCTGAATACAAATGCACACCACAGTTTTCACATATTTATTTGTAAAAAAAATTGAAAACCATTTATCGTTTTCCTTCCACTTCACAATTATGTGCCACTTTGTGTTGGTCTATCATATGAAATCCCAATAAAATACATTTACGTTTTTGGCTGTAACATGACAAAATGTGGAAAATTTCAAGGGGTGTGAATACTTTTTCAAGGCACTGTATATAGCACACAGGCTCAGGTGAGCCTGATCACATTATCGTATACAAACTGTAAACCGGAATATAATTAACATGGCTAAGGAACATTTAACATAAACCTAAACATTTAGACAACTAGTCACTTAAACAGGCTTAGGTGCCCAGACCGTCTGGCAAAAAGCCCACAACCCTGGATACACAAAGTACATTACACATTATCATAAGCATAAACACATAGCCATCCCACACTGGTTCGATATCAAGGTAAAGTGGACACAATATTAATTACCTCTCCAAGAGATGAGCAGACAGACCAACAATAGGTGACTCAATTAACAATGGAAATTCACACCTAGGAGGCACACAAAAAAGCAAAGACACACAATACCTTAAACAGATTATCGTAAGAGACCCCAGTATCAGGTTGGTTTGCGCTTATTATATTCATATCTGCTCTGAGTCTCAGTCTAAAACAGTCATTGCTGGTTTGGGCATATCTGGGTCCTCCAGTTTCCAGAGTCTGTGTTTTGGGTAGACATGGGCTTGAATCCAAAGCAAGACTCCAAGGGTCCCCCCAGGCACACACCTCCCAAGAATAGAGCCCCCTCAAAAGCCAGGCCCCCTAGTCAGTAGGCAAGAGGCTACCCTGCAGTCCCCTCCAAAAGCCCCTGTCCTGGTTGGGTCTGTCACAAAGTGTATTAAAAAATAACAAACATTCTTGCTCACTTAGGTAGATGCAGCATTGATCCAATGTTGCATCTATCCCCCGCCACCTGTAAGACCGACAACTTCGCAATCAAAGACCACTGACTGCTCCATTTTTGGTCTTCAGTGAGTAGAGAGTTGGGGACGGTCAGTCACTGGCTCTCTGCTCTGCTCCGGCACTCACTGGAGTGCCAGGCTGTGTAGGGCTGGGAGCGGGCATCTGGGTGGACCCTGACATTAAAGTCAGGGTCTCTCCAGAGTCTGGACCGGCTGAGTGACGTCAGAGGACAGCGAACTTTAGCTAGCTGTCTGTCTTCGGGGTGTAAAAAGCCTGAAGAGGGGATCCAAGACATTACCAAAGAATTTGGGTGATTTTAATGCTGGTTCAATGAGGTGTGAGCTGCATTTGCAAAAAATTATTATATTTTTCGGGTTAATGGTGAACTGTCCAGTCATCGGGTTACTCATACCCTTTAGTTAGTAATGCCACTCGCAGGCATTGTGTAGCGTAGGGTAGAAACCTTGGTGATGTCTTCCTTAGCAGTTACATATGTTGCAGTGTATTTGGCAAAGGCATCCTGGAAGTTGTATGCTGCTGCTGGAATAAATTCACCGAACACCCAGCTATGACAGAGTATGGCCACCTGCACTCTCCATCCAATCCTATGGAACTGTACTTTGCCAAAGCATTTCATAGAACCTTGCCATAGGATTGACTGGAGAGTGACTGGAGTGCTCTCCGGTCACATTGGACCCAAAACCGTGCCTACTTTGGTTGCTTCTGGACACTATGGACAAATATACGAAGACATTCCTGCATGAGACATTGTTCTCGGTGCGGAAGGTTATTGCTAGGAACTGGATTAGACCCATGCCCCCTAGGTTAGTGGAGTGGAAGGTAGACGTTATACAATACTTTTTAATACGGTAAATTATTGTTATTAACAGGGAATGCCCGGCCAAATACGACAAAATATAGGATCGGTGGCTACAGGACTCCACACTTGTACGTAAGGCGCCCTGGGTCTGTGTTGTCAGATGGGTGACCTACCCCTAGCCTTTTATATCATTGTAGGTCTGGACGGCATACATGGTCGGCCCCAGGAGCCATTCTCTTTCCTTTTTATTTTTTCCCTATGCTCGTTATTCATGGCATTGGTTTTGAAATGTCTGTATTCTGATTACTGTACACCTTCATGATATAATTGACACTTTGGATGTATGTAATAACATGTATGCACTTTTTTGCTCTAATAAAACTTTGGTTTAAAAAAAAGAGAGTGCTGTTACTCTTTAACGTTTGTGCCTGGCCACATATGGGGCAGATGTCTCCTCAAGAATGATGGATGCAGAGAGATTGCACGGAGACCAGTGGCTGTACTCACACAAACATTTAGCAAAGCTAAGGCTTTCGAATATCAGAAGCAATTGTCTCCACCCCTGAGGTTCCCATTAATGGTCTGATTTTTACCCATGGATTATATGGTGGCATGGTTGAACCAAGTTTGCCTTAAAGCAGAACTAAACCAAGCAAACAGTTCCATTTAAAGGAGTTGTAAAGGTACATTTTTTATTTTCTAAATAGGTTCCTGTAAGCTAGTGCATTGTTGCTTCACTTACCTTTTCCTTTGATTTACCTTCTAAAGGTTTGTTTTCTTTGTCTGAATTTCTCACTTCCTGTTTCTCCTCACTGAACTCCACACCATCATCCGAGTGGTGTGGAGTCATCCAGAACAGCTTACTGAACAGCTTACTGAGGATAAACAGGAAGTGAGAAATTCAGACAAAGAAAACAAAGAAAAAAAATATTAAGAAGGGAAATCTAAGGAAAAGGTAAGTGAACCAACAATGCACTAGCTTAAAGGAACCTATTTAGAAAATAAAAAACAAACCTTTACAACTCCTTTAAGGCATGCCTTAAATGATAATGGTTACAGTTACTGTACTATAGTGCTTATGTCAGCTCATAATTGAACAGTCAAGCCATCGAATGCCATCACATGTAAAGCCCCATGACAACTGAAACATTGGCTAAGGGGGAAGCTTCTTTGGCTTTAAAGGGTAGTAGGATTTAGTTCCACGTTGAGGTGCTCTAGAGTTCTTTATCAAAAGTAGACTGGATGTTCAGGCTCTGCCATTCAGCAGTTTACAAAACATTGCTATATCCGTGTTGGTGACAGGTTCACTTTAAAATCAGGTTTTTCTTTTATGGTTGGAACGATTCTTTTAATGAGGTTTGTTATTCCGGCTTTACTCATTCTGTATTGGCGACATAAATGGTCTTCTCAACAGCAAGGACATTGTGTCATTTGTCCTTGTGTAAACACCTATAAGTCACCTGTAACAGTTAATAATTAGGGCATTTGTTAATTAATCAATGTTGTGAGTTTACTTAGCACATACTGTATCCAGACAGCTCGGTGGTGATACAGGAACAAACGGCAAACACAACAAGCCGGGGCACCCAGGAGGGGTTGATGTCAGGTGACATGATGGAAAAGATTGACGCAAGAAACATATTGAATGTTTTAGCGTGTAGGGCCAGCTGGGGAGTAACCTGAGCTAATCACAAGGACATCTCGGCCCCACCGAGAGTTTATTAGGATTTCCTTCACTGGCTCTTATTAAGCCTCGTAAGCACGATCGGATTTTCCAATAGGAATCGTGTGATGGCAGGATGTTGTCGCATAATCCGACCGTTTTGTATGCTCCATCGGACAATTGTCGGAATTTCCAACAACAAATGTGGGATAGCATGCTTTAAAATTTTCTGACAACAAATGTGTCTTGTCGGATTTTCCGATGTTGTGTACACAAGTCCGTCAGAAAAAAATCCAGAGTACAAACGCGCATGCTCAGAAGCAATGCTAACCATAAGACAACATTAGAAGAAGTTGCCCAAAGGGTGGCACTAGAGAGCTGAAAAACCATGTAGTTTTGTGTTGGTCGACAATTCTTTGCCGTTTTGTATGCAAGACAAGTTCACGGCCAATGCCCTTCGGACAAAAGTCCTACGCTTTGTCCGATGAAAATCCGATCGTGTGTACGAGGCTTTAGAAAGGTAAAATGTGTGTGTTTGCTGAATGCTGGTTTTCTTTAAAGGGAACCAGTGGGGACAGAGATTTGAGCGCTGCCATTTGCAATTTGCAGGCACAAGTTCTGGAACATCATCCCGATCCTGGTTTTAGTGATTTGTGATTCAGCCTTTCAAGGAAAATCATTCCTTGAATGGTAACAGTTTTGGGAAGCCATTAAATTGATAGGTTTAATTCCACTTTAAATTCTTACCAGAGTGTCTACTCTTGCCAAGGTTTACCAGAATTCACTTAGGGCCTATTCACACCCTTGCATGTGTTAACGCTATGTGGTCTTATGCATTGTGGTGTGTTGTGTTAAGGCACCCCATTCATTAGGGGGTCTGCTATAGCATATTATTAAAAAAAAAATCTGTTGATGTGAACTGTGGTGCCATTTACATTGAATGACAACAAACTGCATGCTGTATACCTGTGTGTTATTGCAGTGCAAAAATTAGAATTTTCCCATTTTAGTTGGTCATGCACCACAATTTTGTCTAATTCCTGTGAATTGATGAAAATTCTAGCCATGGGTGGTCCTGCCGACACCTCCCATAAACTTTTATTGAGAAATCAAAGGAGCTGGGTGGAAAGTTGATGAACAGAGACTGCAGCCAAATGGGTAATAAGGCAGCCGGGGGTCCAGAAGTTGACACCTCCATCCACATGGTTTGTAGTAGATGGGGGAACCCATGGAACTGTGACTGCAGCCAGTTGGGTATTTTGACATATGTGGGCCCAGAGAAAGATTCTTCCATCCACATAATTTAGAGTAGATGGGGGGGGGGGGGGGGATCTTTGGAACAGAGACTGTAGCTAATCGGGCTATATATAGCATGTATAATGATAATAATATTGTGTACAGCCGTGGGCCCAGATGGAGCACTTTTCCACCCACATGGTTTGGAGTAGATGGAGGAATCTCTGAAACTATTACTGGAGCCAGTCGGGTTTTATTGCCGGCTGTGGGCCCAGAGGGAGGCTCTTCCATTTACATGGTTTAGATTAGATGGGGGAATCTATGAAACTATGACTGGAGCCAGTCGGGTAATATGGCCGCTGTGGGCCCAGAGAGAGGCTCTTCCTTTTCACATGGTTTAGAGTAGATGGGGGAATCTATGAAACTGACTGGAGCCAGTCGGGTATTATGGCGACTGTGGGCCCAGAGAGAGGCTCTTCCAGTCACATGGTTTGGAGTAGATGGAGGAATCTATGAAACTATGACTGGAGCCAGTCGGGTATTGCCGGCTGTGGGTCCAGAGAGAGGCTCTTCCATTCACATGGTTTAGAGTAGATGGGGGAATCTATGAAACTGACTGGAGCCAGTCGGGTATTATGGCGGCTGTGGGCCCAGAGAGAGGCTCTTCCATTCACATGGTTTAGAGTAGATAGGGGAATCTATGAAACTATGACTGGAGCCAGTCGGGTATTGTGGCAGTCGTGGGCCTAGAGGGAGACTCTTTCATCCACATGATTTGGTGTAGATGGGGTAATCTTTGAAACAGTGACTGTAGATGGTGGAAATCTATGGATTTCTCAACCCTCACACAAATGGCCTGAATGAGAGAACCCTTTAAATGTGCAAAGTCTTCAGTCTGGTGCTGCAGATGTTTATAGAAAGTCACAGAACTGTATAGAAAGAACACAGGGATCATAGACTTTTGGTAACCACAGCAAAACCGAGAAGGTCTTCAAACGGCCTTGGTACATCACACACCACAGTGGAATCTAGTAGTCATGGTTTACGCCATTTTACACATTTCCATTGCTGTTTGCACAGTTCTATGGAATAAGTATGAATACATTCCTGATGTTATGGCAGTGCTAAAAGCAATAATGTGGAACCAGTCCGATTTCCCCTCCTTATCTATTTAAGGACGTGTGTTGATGGATTTTTTTGTACACTTCAAACCCTGGTTTTGATTTCCCATACACGTCTATGGGAATGCAAAACCTGCTTGAGGCTAGTCAACTGCAGGTCAGATGCAACTGTTGATGAATTCTGAAAGATCTTAGAAGCGTCTCAAACTGATGCCATCAACATTAGCCCAAAGGTCCAAAAGGTCAGGTGTACCTGCTAAAATTGATATGTAAGTTATGATGTTTGAGGAATTGAGTCAGGCTTCCTTTTGAGACTCGGTAAGATCTCCCTGTCATAAATCCTGAATCTGTACCTCTCCACCTATACTTTGAGTGCGGCAATGAGTTATAATTCCTGCAAAAATAGCGCGGCTGCATGTGTACACCCCCAGCCACTGTCTTTTCAGCTTAAGGGAAAGCTGTTGGGGGGGGGGGGGTAAAAACGCAGGTCAGTAGCATATTATTACTTGACCCCCCCACCTCAAGAAGTGTAGAGCTAAGTTCACATCTAAGCAGTTGATGCATTTTTCTGACATGTTTTGGATGCATTTTTGCGAGGGTTTTTTTTGGGCCAATAGGAAAGTATGACTGTTCATGGAGTGCGACTTTGATGCAACTTTACACTCTCTGGCACTCAAGTAGCATCAAAGTCACATCTAAGTAGTGCAGGAACCTTTGTATCCAAAGTTGCATGTTGGGGTTAAATGTTAGCAATCTAACCCTGACAATTACCGCAAACTCTAACATGCGACTTTGGACTTGTAAAGCTTCCTGCACTACTTTGATGCAACTTTGATGTGCCTTTGATGCTACTTGAGTGCTGGAGATTGTAAAGTCACATCAAAGTCACACTTCATGAACAGAACTTTCATACTTTTCCGTTGGCTGAATAAAAACGCATAATAAATGCGTAAAAAAAAAAAGAAAAAAGAAAAGCTAACCGCATCGGAAAAACACATCAGGCGCAACCTGCATAGAGGTGAACCTAGCCTAAGTGATTAGCCATGCAGTTACTTTAAAACTGAAATATCAGTTATAGCTTCCATTAGAGCAGTCAGAGTTGCAAGACAATTTCTGATTGGTTGTTGGGGTTACTACAATGTGCATCCAGTTTTGAGCCGTATTAAGTGAATGTTCCTTTCTGAAGCGCGTTGCACGCTGGGGCTGGTCAGGTTCCATACATTTACTGTGCGAAGAATACAAGCGGGTGTGCAACCTATAGCAGCAGATTGGACAAAGCCTGACTCCTGAATCAGCTGTGATGTCACATCGTAGTGCGACCCCTCCCACCCAGTGACGATAATCTGTCACTTATCAGCAGGGATCAGGCCTCCAGACAGCTGGGAGATTACACACATGCAGAACAAATACTAGAAGGAAACGTGCCACCGACCGCCAAGACACGCTGGCACCATATAGGAACCTATAGCAGAGCATGGCCAGCTGTTGCGGAATGAAAGCTCCCCATAGACCTTAGATGGTGTTTAGAAAGGGGGAGCGCCACTCCATCATTCTCTAGATCAGCAGCGCCCAACTTTTTTTTCACTTGCGTACCCATTGGCGACCCATTTCTATAAAGACGACCCTTCGTATTAGCAACATTTTTGTAATGAATGCAGTTGGTGTGATTTAAAATGTATAAGTTGTAACTAAATAAGTGGCCCAATAATAAAATGTAATAATACCTTTTAAACTGGCCATACATGCATTGAATGTGAAATCTATGGGGGGGGGGGGGGGGGTTAAGACTGGTGCACACAGAATCGGGTACAGCTGTGCATAGTAGCCAATCGGCTTTTAGGTTTTAACCCCCCGATCACACCGGTGCGATTTGACAGTTCCAAGTTGCATCCCATTGTCGGGAACGGAGCCGTTCAAATAGCTGCGACTCAGAAAAAGGTTCCTGCGCTACTTTTTGACGATTTCTTTTTTTTTTCATTGCGACTTGTATAGACTTCTGTTGTATGAAGTAATAAAATCGGCAGTGCAAATCGCAGTGATGTTCGTTTTTGAAATCGCGCTCAAGTAGCGCGATTTCAGAGCCGCACTGGCGTGTACGGGGGTTTATTGTCAACGCCTAATTGAACAAGATGAAGTTTGAAGCTGATTGGTTACTATGCACAGCTGCGCACCAGTTTTAGCAAATCAACCCTCATTTCACATTTAATGCATGTATGGTTAGTTTGACTTTATTATTATTATGACAATGCATGAACCTAGGGCCTCCTTTACATTTGTTATTGGGGGATGCAGTTAAACACACAATTGAGCTGATTTTTTACCACCCCCTATTGCTTACCTTTTTAATTGGAAAGGAATCCCCAATTTCCCCCTATTGCTTACCTTTAAGCTGCAACGACAGCAGAGGGGGGTGTACATATGCTGTGGTGCAGCAAACTGTCACTGAATGGGGCCATGGTGGGTGCGGGCTTTCAGGGGTTAAAACAGGTGGCCAGGAGGTGACATACCGCCTTCTTTACCACCTGTTAAACACCACCTGAAGAGCAATCCACTGCGGGTGGCTCTTCAGAGGGCAACACAAGTGTAAGCTCTTCACATTGAATGAGACCCCAAAAATGTTGCACTGTATTGAAAAATGGCTGGTACAATTTTATGTGCATTGGGGTGCATTGCCAGCCCATTGGAAATGAAACCATGTTAGACTGACTCAGGAAAACACAAATGGCTGTGTTCTTTCCTCTAGTAGACAGCAGCACGGGTATTTTTTACATGGTAAATGAAAGGTTAGTTGTGGATGGAACAGTAGGTGGGAGGAATTCCTCCAGTGGGAACACAGCTGCCAGTGGTGGGAATTCCTCCCTCTTGGGGGAAATTTACTCTCACTTCCTGTTTTGTCCCAGGACAGGAAACGGCTGACAGCATTAACAGATGGGACTTTTTAACCCTTCCCCCTCCTAGAAGAAACGTTTTGTCTGCAGTTGCATTATAAGAGGATCCTCTGTTATACCAGGATTGTTGATGCTGGAACATGTAGACCAGTTTACCAGTCTCTCACTTCCCGTGCCCGACCCAGAGGCTCTGAGCGGGCACACTGGAGGTTTATAAACATCAGAATAATGAATGGATCCTCTGTTGTATTCCTCGACTGTTCCCTCCGGTAACCTTTGTCCCTTTCTCTGCAGCTAATCCCCCTCCCGCCACAGCTGCCCCATTGACGTGCGCTCCCTCTCCAGATGTGCAGCCTTAAAACCGTAATGTAGAAAAGCTGCTTCTTCTTACCGTGACGTCAGTGTCCTCTTTCCACTATGTTACGGAGAGTAGGGGTCTCTAATCTAATTTCCCCAACAGGCTGCACGACCAAATACCACTTTATTTTCTGCTTATCCAAAGAACAATGTAGTCACAGTTCAGTTTGACTGGCAGTTAAAGGACAACTCCATGGCAACAACTAAATACATGGCTAAAAAATTTATATAGGAACTGTTTTGATCTGTTTTAATATGCAAAATAAAATGCCACTCGCCTACTCTTTGTCTTCCTCTCGCCACTCGCCTCCTCTCGCCACTCGCCTCCTCTCGCCACTCGCCTCCTCTCGCCGCCTCTCTCCACTCGCCGCCTCTCTCCACTCGCCGCCTCTCTCCACTCGCCGCCTCTCTCCACTCGCCGCCTCTCTCCACTCGCCGCCTCTCTCCACTCGCCGCCTCTCTCCACCTCTCTCCACTCGCCGCCTCTCTCCACCTCTCTCCACTCGCCTCCTCTCTCCACTCGCCTCCTCTCTCCACTCGCCTCCTCTCTCCACTCGCCTCCTCTCTCCACTCGCCTCCTCTCTCCACTCGCCTCCTCTCTCCACTCGCCTCCTCTCTCCACTCGCCTCCTCTCGCCACTCGCCTCCTCTCGCCACTCGCCTCCTCTCGCCACTCGCCTCCTCTCATTCTCCTACTCCTGCCACTCGCCTATTCTCGCCACTCACCTACTCTCATTGTCCTACTCCTGCCACTCGCCTATTCTCGCCACTCGCCTATTCTCGCCACTCACCTACTCTCGCCACTCGCCTATTCTCGCCACTCGCCTACTCTCATTGTCCTACGCTCAGCACACACCTACTCTTTGTCCTACGCTCATCACACACCTACTCTTTGTCCTACGCTCACCACACACCTACTCTTTGTCCTACGCTCATCACACACCTACTCTTTGTCCTACGCTCATCACACACCTACTCTTTGTCCTACGCTCACCACTCACCTACTCTTTGTCCTACGCTCACCACTCACCTACTCTTTGTCCTACGCTCACCACTCACCTACTCTTTGTCCTACGCTCACCACTCACCTACTCTTTGTCCTACGCTCATCACACACCTACTCTTTGTCCTACGCTCATCACACACCTACTCTTTGTCCTACGCTCACCACTCACCTACTCTTTGTCCTACGCTCACCACTCACCTACTCTTTGTCCTACGCTCACCACTCACCTACTCTTTGTCCTACGCTCATCACACACCTACTCTTTGTCCTACGCTCATCACACACCTACTCTTTGTCCTACGCTCACCACTCACCTACTCTTTGTCCTACGCTCATCACACACCTACTCTTTGTCCTACGCTCACCACTCACCTACTCTTTGTCCTACGCTTATTACACACCTACTCTTTGTCCTACGCTCACCACTCACCTACTCTTTGTCCTACGCTCACCACTCACCTACTCTTTGTCCTACGCTCACCACTCACCTACTCTTTGTCCTACGCTTATTACACACCTACTCTTTGTCCTACGCTCACCACACACCTACTCTTTGTCCTACGCTCACCACACACCTACTCTTTGTCCTACGCTCACCACACACCTACTCTTTGTCCTACGCTCACCACTCACCTACTCTTTGTCCTACGCTCACCTACTCTTTGTCCTACGCTCACCACTCACCTACTCTTTGTCCTACGCTCACCACACACCTACTCTTTGTCCTACGCTCACCACACACCTACTCTTTGTCCTACGCTCACCACACACCTACTCTTTGTGCTACGCTCACCACACACCTACTCTTACCACTCACCTACCCTCATTGTCCTACTCTCACCACACACCTACTCTTTGTCCCACACTCACCACATACCTACTCTTTGTCCTACGCTCACCAGTCGCCTACTTTCATTGTCCTACTCTCACCACTCACCTACTCTCACCACTCACCTACTCTCACCACTCGCATACTTACCCTCGTCATACTGTCGCTATATTGCTGTACTCGTCTTATAATGCACCTACATTATTTACAATACTCTCACCACACACCTATTATCCCCATACACCTGATCCAGGCACATACCTTCCCTCATCACAATACTCTCCACGCAAACCTACTGTCACCACATACCTACCGTAATCATGATGCTCTCCACACACACACCTACTGTCATCTCTCTACTCTTACCACACACCTACTGTCCTCACAATGCTCTCCCCCCCCCCACACACACACCTACTCTTATTATGCTACTCTCACCACGTACCTCTTGTCACTCTCCTGTGATGAGAGAGGTATGGAAATAGGAGAGTGATGAGGGTAGGTGTATAGGGAGGGTAGATTGATTAGAGTTGGTTTTTCAAGAGAATACCCTTGCCATACACCTATTCTCATCACTCTCCTCATACACATATTCTCGTCTTCTGTTTTACTCTTGCCACACACCTAATTATGTCACTCTACTCGCAATACACACAAACTCTCATCGCAATACTCTTACCACACACCTACTCTTGTCACTCTGCTCTTACCACACACTTACTCTCCTCACAATACACTCATCTCACACCTGCTCTCATCATTCTAATCTCCCCATTCATCTACCTTCAGCACTCTACTCTCACCATTCACCTACTCTCATCACTCTACTCCAGCCTTTCTCAACCTTTTTAACACAGAGGAACCCTTGAAATAACTTTCAGGTCTCAGGGAACCCCTGCTAAATATGACCATATCTACAACTCATGATACATTAGTGTGATGGTTACTGGGAAGAATGCTCCTTACTATTTGTGGTCATTGGGAAGAATTACCCCCTTACAGATTGCTAAAAAGTTTGATGGTCTCAGTGGGAACTTATCTGTGGAGCAGAAATTGCTCATTGCTCTAAGGACCCCCTAGCAATCTCCTGGATGGAACCCCAGTTGAGAAACCCTTCTCTTCTTTAACCACACACCTACTCTCATCACTCTACTCTTTAACCACTTAAGACCCGGACCAATACGCAGCATAAGGACCAGGCCCCTTTTTGCGATTCGGCACTGTGTCGCTTTAACTAACAATTGCGCGGTCGTGCGACATGGCTCCCAAACTAAATTGGCGTCCTTTTTTTTCCCCACAAATAGAGCTTTCTTTTGGTGGTATTTGATCACCTCTGTGGTTTCTATTTTTTGCGCTATAAACAAAAATAGAGCAACAATTTTGAAAAAAATTCAATATTTTACTTTTTGCTATAATAAATATCCCCCAAAAATATATAAAAAAAACCATATTTTTTCCTCAGTTTAGGCCGATACGTATTCTTCTACATATTTTTGGTAAAAAAAACGCAATCGGCGTATATTGATTGGTTTGCGCAAAAGTTTACAAAATAGGGGGTAGTTGTATGGCAGTTTTATAATTATTATTTTTTTTTTACTAGTAATGGCGGTGATCAACGTTTTTTTTCGTGACTGCGACATTATGGCGGACACATCGGACACTTTTGACACTATTTTGGGACCATTGTAATTTTTACAGCGACCAGTGCTATAAAAATGCACTAGTTACTGTAAAAATGACACTGGCAGTGAAGGGGTTAACCAGGAGGGGGCGCTGTAGGGGTTAAGTGTGCCCTGATTTGTGTTTCTTACTGTGGGGGGCGTGGCTTAGCGCGTGACGTCACTGAATGTCGTTCCCTATTACAGGGAACAGACGATCAGTGACAGGCACACAAGGAAGCACGGGGAGACTTGCCTCTCCCTGTTCTTCCTCTCTGTGACCCGATCGCGGGACACCAGCAGCGATCGGGTCCGCTGTTCCCGCGGGGACGGTCACGGAGAAGAGGACCGGGTCGCGAGCGTGCCGCCGGCGGCGAGCTTGCAACCCATGGCTGGGCTCTTAAAGGGGACGTACCTGTACGCCCATGTGCCCAGCCGTGCCATTTTGCCGACGTACATCGGCGTGCGGCGGTCCTCAAGTGGTTAACGCACATGCACACACATGACACACCTAAACCTATCACTCTACTCATACCTCATACCTTGTCTCATCACAAAATTTCCTTATTCAGCTACTATCATTATTTTACTCCCATATCTTTAAGCCCACCAAATACCAGCATCTGCCAGATGAGTCCTTATCACTGGAAGCCTGAGGTTAACTTTAGGCTGGGCTTTGCTAGTCCTTGACGACATTTTAAATGCCTATAGTATTTGGGGGAAAAATATGGTTTTGTAACATTAAGGAGCAGAAAAGAGGGATTTCCATGGTGCCACCCTCTATCCCCCCCAAAAAAAAGGAATAAGCCCCAACTCTTCTGTTTTAGGAAGCCTTTACTGTGCTTTGCACTGGTTCAGTGGAGGGCTTTTTGGTTTCTTTTAGTCCACCTACCATAACTTGTTGATTTTATACCTTCCAGTCCACTACAGAAATAGATTTCACAAAGGAATGCATAAGTTTAAAGCGTAAGCTTTAACTATTCGCAGCTATGGCCTCAGGGCGTTATGGACGCATAAAGTATCTGGAACTTGTGTTTTGGACGCCGTGTTTTGTTCACCTTCAAGTGAAGGCTTAATGTTTTGACCTTTGCAGACAACCTTCAGGCCTGATCAGTGCTGAGTTCCTAGAATGAGAATGCGTGTACTGAGACCGTATTAGGTTCTCTAAGATCTAGAAGATAATAGACAATTGTATTCAACTACCAGCAGGTAGGGGCAACCATGCATGGTATTCAAGAAGAGCATATGTCATGGTCCGCTAATATCTGTCCATATGTTGCTTCATTTTGTGGGCCTACAACATCTCCCTGCTTGTTTGTGCCTAGCCTGACTTTTTTTGTCACCAATCAGATTTCATTCTGCTTTGGAAAGTTTTTTTTTTTTTTGATGGCTGAAGCAAAGCCCAAAGTTGCACAGCACATATTAAGAAAGTGGACCTACCTCCTGTACATGTGAAGAGCTCTCTAAAATGTTGCTACACTTGACAGCACAGAATTCAGACTAATGCCGGCCATACACGGTTCGAATTTCGAAAGAATTTTCTTTCGAAAATCTTATCTAAGAATTTTCGTACGAATTTCGCACCATTAGTGGGCTGCAGCAACAGACTATTTTCGTGCGGCAATCAAATTTGAGGAATCGGACATGTTGGAAATTTTTGGAAAAACAAACGATTTTCTAATCAATGATGGGAGAATCATGCGTGAAATGTAATAGAAAAAAAAATGCGCATGTGCAAGAAACGGAAATTCTCGGCGACAAAAATAGGATTTTTATAACAGCTTACCTGTAAAATCCTTTTCTTGGAGTACATCACGGGACACAGAGCGACATAGTCATTACTAATGGGTTATATAGATACCGTCAGGTGCTGGCACTGGCAACTTCCAAAACCGGAAGTACCCTCCCCTATATAAGCCCCTCCCATCCGGGAGCACCTCAGTTTTGTAGCAAAGCAATAAGTGTCCCTAAAGAGGGGCGGGAGCTCTGTGTCCCGTGATGTACTCCAAGAAAAGGATTTTACAGGTAAGCTGTTATAAAAATCCTATTTTCTTTCTCGTACATCACGGGACACAGAGCGACATAGTCATTACTAATGGGATGTCCTAAAGCAATGCCAAATGAGGGGGGGGATGCACCATATATAAGCTGAGCGCTATCAGACATGAGGATCTTTTGCGGCCTGCAACACACTGCGCCCAAAGGCGACATCCTCCTGACTTCTAACGTCCACCTGGTAGGACCTAGTAAACGTGTGTACCGAAGACCATGTTGCGGCCTTACAGATCTGAGCCAGGGAGGCCTGGTGATGCACTGCCCATGAAGTTCCAACTGCTCTCGTGGAGTGCGCTCTAACTTTGAACGGAGGCGGTCTCCTTCTCAAGCCATAAGCTTGCATAATGACCTGTCGAATCCACTTGGCTAAAGTAGATTTTGACGCTGCCTGACCCTTTCTGGGGCCTTCCGGCAGAATAAACAAAGTATCCGTTCTGCGAATCTGAGCAGTGGCTTTTAGATAAGCTTTAACTGCTCTTACTACATCCAAAGAATGCAATAACTTTTCCTCTACCAAAGTAGGTTTGGGGAAAAAAGAAGGAAGAACCACATCTTGGTTCAAATGAAACCTCGATACCACCTTAGGAAGAAAGGCTGGATGAGGACGTAACACTACTCTGTCCTTATGGATAACCAGATATGGCTCCTTACAGGACATAGCTGCTAATTCCGATACTCTTTTAGCCGAACAAATGGCTACTAGAAAAATCAATTTCCTGGTGAGAAGCACCAAGGAAATATGCTGTAATGGTTCAAATGGTTGTTTCTGTAGAACCGACAGAACCAAGTTTAGATCCCATGGACATATGGGAATATTAACCGGAGGACTAATACGCATCACTCCTTGTATAAAGGCTTTGACTAGTGAATGCGAAGCCAAGGGCCTTTGAAAAAATATTGACAAGGCCGAAATCTGACCCTTGATAGTACTCAAGGCAAGCTTCCTATCTACAGCCCACTGTAGGAAGTCCAGAATCCTACCTATTACGTACTTATGTGGATGCCATTTCTTGGCCTCACACCACGCGATGTACGCCTTCCAGATTCTATAGTAGATCTGCCTGGATACCGGCTTCCTGGCATTGATCATGGTAGATACCACAGCATTAGAGAGCCCTCTCTTTTTTAGAATGTGGGCTTCAATAGCCAGGCCGTCAAACCTAGGGCTGGTAAGGAAGGGTGGTATATCGGTCCTTGCGAAAGCCGGACGACGTGGGAGAGTCCAAGGACTCCCCACTGAAATTTTACAATCTCCGCGTACCACGCTCTTCGGGGCCACGCTGGAGCCACCGGAATCACTGGTTTCTTTTCTACCCTGATTCTGCGGAGTAATCGAGGTAACCATTGTAGCGGTGTGAATGCATATATCAGCTTGAACTGATCCCAAGGGAACACTAGGGCATCCGAGCCGCAAGCTAGGGGATTCCTTGTCCGAGAGACAAACCTGTCCCCCTTTGCGTTGAATCTGGATGCTAGAAGATCTACATCCGATGTTCCCCACCGCTGACATATTGTCCAGAAAACCTCGGGGTGAAGGGACCCTTCCTCTGGGCCTAATTGCTGGCGACTTAGAAAGTCCGCCTTCCAATTCTCCACTCCTGGAATGAATACCGCATATATGGCTGGGACATATTTTTCTGCCCATTTCAGGATGTAATTCACTTCCCTCTGGGCTGCACGACTCCTGGTGCCCCCCTGATGATTGATATATGCCACTGCTGTGGCATTGTCTGATTGAATTCTGACAGGGGACCCTTGGAGTTTGGATGTCCATGCTACTAGGGCATACCGGGCTGCTCGTATCTCTAAGAGATTGATGGGCAGGGCCTTTTCTGCATCCGACCATCTGCCCTGGAGAGACTATTGCTCCAGTACTGCTCCCCAGCCTATAAGGCTGGCATCTGTAGTGACCACCTTCCAAGAAATCGGACTGAAGGATTTCCTTTTTTCCAGATTCTGGGGAACCAACCACCAACGGAGGCTCTTGCGAACGGAAGGGGACAAGGACATTGTAAGTCTAGGGCCTGAACTTTTTTGTTCCAGGCTGACAGTATGGCCCCTTACAAATTCCTTGAATGGAATTGACCGTAGGGTACTGCTTCGAATGATGCCACCATTTTTCCCAGCAGCCTCATATACAGGCGTATGGACGGCTGTCTTTTTTTGTACCCACTAAGTGGATCAAATCTTTCAAAGACAACACCTTTCCTTGAGGCAAGAATATTTTTCTCTGGCCTGAATCCAACCTTAGCCCCAAGTATTCCAGACTTTTGACTGGTTTTTAGGGCTGACTTGTCTCGGTTGATAATCCAACCGTGAGATTCCAGATACTTGATCGTCTTGTGAACGACCACGTCTAGTTTTTTCACTGAGTGGTCTATCAGCAACAAGTCATCCAGATATGCCATTATCATTACACCTTGTGTTCTTAGATTGGCCAATAAAGGGCCAGAATTTTTGTAAACACTCGTGGTGCTGTGGCCAAACCGAAGGGTAAGGCTCTGAACTGAAAATGGCGCCCTTCTACTGCAAAGCGTAGAAATTTTTGGTGGACTGGAAAGATGGGAATGTGCAAATAAGCATCTTTGATGTCGATCGTGGCTAACCAATCCTCCCCTTGTAGGGCAGTGGCCACCGATCGGATCGACTCCATCGGAAAGTCCTGATATACAGGAATTTGTATAGCCCTTTTAGAATTAATATGGGCCTCCCGTCCGCGTTTGCTTCGGGACTGTAAAGAGGTTTGAGTAAAACCCGAACCCTCATTCTTCCAGGGGAACCTCCATAATTACTCCTTGGAGCAATAGTTGTTCTAGTGCCAACAGGAGGGACTCTCTCTTCCGGGGATCCCTTGGCACGTTTGACCTCAAAAATGGGAAGGAGGAGAGTCTTTTAACTCCAAACTGTATCCCAAACCTACTGCGGAGAGCACCTATCTGTCTTGATCGTGTCCCGCCAGGTCTCTTGCGAACAACTGGAGTCCTCCCCCCACCCGACTGAGTGGGGGCTTCAATGAATTTAACTTTGGGGGAGGTTTTGTACCTCCCCTGACCCAGGGTTTCTCATTACCCTGCTACTGTCCCTGTTTTTTACCCCCGGGATTTGACCGAGGAGGCCGTCGGAACTGTTACACAGCCGATGCCCCAGGGACTGGAGAAGCAGGCCTCTTAAAGAGGGACCTCTAACTCTGCTTTTAACCGGCAAGAGCGTATTTTTACCGCTGGAAATTTTCTGGATATATTTGTCCAGGTTTTCCCTGAATAAGCGTTCACCATGAAATGGGACGCTAACCAGCCATTCTTTACAGGGAGCTTCAGCAGACCAGTTTTTGAGCCATAGGAGCCTACGCATATGTACTATAGACAGCGTAAGGCGGGAGGCCTGATGGACTGAATCCTCTATGGCGTCAACCGCAAAGCCTAAGGCTCTAGGTAGATCAGCTAGGGCAAAGCCTGCTGATCTGTCAAGTCCCTCAAGACCTGTTTCAACTGATCCTTCACTGCTTAGCAGACCCCAATAGCTGCTACTGCTGGTTGTATCACCAAGCAGATTTTCATAAGGACTCCAATCTTTTATCTATTGGGTTCTTGAACATTTGGACATTATCCACTGGACATGTCAGTGATTTATACATACAAGAGATGGCTGCGTCCACTGTAGGGACCTTCCATTTTTTTTTTGATGAACTTATCCTCCATGGAATAGACCACCGGAAATCTCTTGGGGGAATAAATATTTTCTCAGGACGTTCCCAATCCTGGTAAATGAGCCCTTTCAGTAAAGGGTGAAGTGGAAAAGAACAAACAGTCTGGGGGCTTCTAGCGACCCCAACGAGGATACAGTAGTGGTTGATGGTTCCGCAAGGTGCATTTTTAAATGCTGATCGGACCATGTTAGTCAGAGACTGAACCCATAATCTTTCAGCTTGAGATGCTGAGAAAAGGTTCCCCCACTGTTGATTCCTCTATAACAGAATCAACCTCATCCTGATCCCCTTCAGGCAGGTCGATCCCTGTATGGGACTGTTGCTCTGCTAACAGGCACTCTGAAGGAGGAGACGGAGATCGGGCGTGCTTTCCCTGACAGGGAGGCAGCGATAAATGTTGACAATCTCTCTCTAATCCTCCCAGAGCTGAGGAAAAAACCTCCTCTGTTACATACACAGGAGCAGGTGAACTGAGGACAGCCACAGTACCAAGTACCCCTGCGGGGTCTCTACGGTCACTTACCTCTGAACTTCAGGGGAGACTGGTGCAGCAGGAGTATGCCCAAGATCCTCCGAGCCCGATGAGACCCCCTTCGCTTCCTGGAAGATTCAGTTCCGGAGCTTCTGGACGGCATATTCCTAAGCCTAAAGCTGAGGTATTCCAGCCGTAATACACCACTTTTACTGAGAATAGTCTAGCACAATTGCTGCTATATCACAGTTGGTGTCTACTAATGTGCCTTTCTAGGGGATGCCTGTATCAACCGCTTGCTGTATGCCTTTAAATGTTGCCAGCTCTGTCTCTGTACTTCATAGCCAGCTCACTACAATATTGTGGTTTTTTTTTTTTAAACTGCTGGGACGCCCGCACATGCGCAGAAGCGCTGCGGCGCGCACAGAGCGTCATCCCCCAGGCTCCGCCCCCTTTCCCGGCTCACCTCTATATATAGAGGCGCGTGCACGCGCACGCGCGCGGGCACGTGCGCCTTCGGCGCTAATTTCAAATATGGTAACAAGGGACAGGAGCCAGGGCCCCTCTTTGCCGCAGGCCGGGGGATGGACGAGCACTGCAACATGGCAGAGGAAGCAGTTTCCTATAAGAGAACTCACCATCTGCCTGGACTTTGCTCTGCTGAGAAGAAGCTAGTCCACATGACAAGAAAACATTCCACAGCGGCCTCTAGTGGACAAACACAGGTACCGCAGTCTAATATATTACATATATATATAAAAAAAAATTTTTTTTTTTTTTTTTTTTTTTCTTGACCACCATTAAAAATTATTACATTTTTTTAGTAGTTACAGGCATGCACAGAATTTTGCGGGAATACCATTAGGTAACAGACAGAAAGACAAATTAGGCTTGGGGGTCCCCCAATAGAACCAAGTTCCTGGGGGCCCCCACTTACCTGTTCCCCGCCGCAGGACTTTGTTTGGTCCACAAAAGCCCAAACTTCACCTATCACGGCAGGCATTGTAATCAAACCTTCAGGGACCGGGTTCCCAAGGATTCCACTCCCCTGGACCTGTATAGCACCCTGCACAGAAAACATCTTGGTCGTGGGTATGACCAGAGCTCTGGATCCCAGGGTCCAGCTCTCCTAAGAGAAGCATTACAGGCAAAACCTTGCTCTTCTCTTTGCAAGGCCCGGGTACCGACCGTTTAGCTATGAAGCTTTTTTGGTCGGATCCGGAATAGCTTACTGAGGCCCAAAAGAACCTGTACGCAAGCTCAGTGAAAAACACATGTTTCTTCTTGGCCAACACCTTAGACACTGGCAAAAAACTGAGGTGCTCCCGGATGGGAGGGGCTTATATAGGGGAGGGTACTTCCGGTTTTGGAAGTTGCCAGTGCCAGCACCTGACGGTATCTATATAACCCATTAGTAATGACTATGTCGCTCTGTGTCCCGTGATGTACGAGAAAGAAAATTATTTTCTGTAGCAACATAAGGTGAAATTGAAGGCTTGGTTGGCCGAATTTCGAAAATCAATGGTGGCGTCATCGGATCAAAAAACGAACTTTCTGATTTTGAGAAAAAAAAATTGTTCGAAATTCGAACATGTGTATGGCCTGCTTTAGAGTGATGTTGTCAAACGTTGCCTTACATTGCCTTTTGCGCATGCACTCAAAAGCTGCCATGAACCCACATCTTAGTAGGACCTGCTTAGTTCAAAGAAGCACAAAGCAAGTCTAACAAAACCTTTAGAACTGTTCTCCACACCACACCATTGACATAAATGGAAATCTGCAGTCTAGTGTTTGGCATACACTTCATAAAATTGTGACCACATCATCCCTTAAAGAAACCCACACTAAGAGAAATGTACGGGTTGCCATTGCTAACCCCCTTCTGAAAATGCTTATTACCTGGCTTTCTGTGACTTCAGTGCTTTGAATTACCGAGCCGGAACAAGCCTTCAGCATGAGATGCCAAAATGAAGCTGTTGGGGCTCCCTTCCATTTGTGGCAACCCTTGCTGCCCCTCTGGAAAGCGGTCAGTGGTGGATTGCTTTTGAGAGGGGGCTGACAGCTGGCTGGAAGGTGATATATTGTCTCCTAATTTCCTGTTTTTAACCCTTCAAATTCCACACCACTGCACCGTAACTATATGCATTGCACCTGGTTGCAGCATGACCTCGTTCACTTGAAAAGGTCATGTTTGGTGGCGAAAATGATAGGGGGTATAATGGCAGACACAAAAGCAGAGCATTACAGTGGCATGTATACAACCCTCTCCAGCCGATGTGTTTGGTTTAGGATAGCGGTAGAAACGTGGCCCAAACAGTTATTTTTACCACCCCCTGCCCATAGGTGTGAATAAATACTTATAATATGTAACACTATTTTGGTGTTTTTGGATCATAGAGTATCAACATAATACTAAGTAAAATAGCATTTTCAGGTGAGTTCAGCAATGGTAGACTATCCGTTTCATGATTATTATTATTTTTTCTCAATAAAGTTTTTTTTGTTTTTTTTATTTACTTTTTTTTACTATCTAAATGACAAAGCACAGACATCAGGAACATCACATGAACATTTTCAGTAGATTTCAATCAACAATACAGTTCAGTTGACATGAATTTTCCAACATTCCTGGACCATTTACATTTTTCAGGCAGCATATTGTGGAAGAACCATAGAATCCAATGTCCCAACAGGGAAGGAACCGGCAAACGTAGATAGGGAGGGATTGCAGAGATTCCATGCTTAGTGAAATTGCCTGTTATTTTTGGCCTGTGTTCTGTTCAGCAGGCCTCCTCATATCTGTCACTGTTAGTGGTTAATCTAACACGTTCTATTGCATTATGAGGTCTGGAACCGTCTCCAGAAAAGATTAACGGGGTGCTATGTTTTTTTGAAGTGTAACTATCTTGTCCAGATCTTTTACAGTAAGCATTTTTGGAGACTCTCGTCCATTGGATGTATCTTGACGACTTGTAATATCCATTCCACTACTGATGGTGGACCAGAAGCTTTCCAGAATTTTGGGCCTAGGCTTGTGGATGTGCTCAAGATGTGGAAAAAATCTGAGGAAAACGCTTGGACAGCCGCACTCCGAAAAAGGTTCTTTTATTTAAAACAAAAGCACAAACAACATGCCACAGCAAAAAAACAGCAAGTATGAGCTGACGTTTCGCACTGCGATTCAGTGCTTAATCATAGCTATGATTAAGCACTGAATCGCAGTGCGAAACGTCAGCTCATACTTGTTGTTTTTTTGCTGTGGCATGTTGTTTGTGCTTTTGTTTTAAATAAAAGAACCTTTTTTGGAGTGTGGCTGTCCAAGCGTTTTCCTCAGATTTTTTGCATTGTCATATGCATTGCCTGAACCCACGGCTCTGGATCTTGTGAATGAGTCACCAGTCACATCTGAGCGGTAACTCTCTCCTGCTCAAGATGTGAGATGGCAAACAGTTCGTATATCTAGGGACAGGTCAAGGTGTGCTGTGAAATTAGTGGACTCGGGGGTCATGTAGAAAGGGGCCTTTAAGGCAATTTAATTGTATTTTATAAACTTGGAGTTGGCACGGTTGACATTTTTAGCACAGTTGTAGTGTTTTGTTGGGTGGAATTGGCTGTTTTCTGGTTGGTTTCACTTTGCTCCTGGAATTTGCTCTTGAGCAGGGCTTTTTTTCAGCTGGAACTTGGTGGAACTCAGTTCCACCACCTCTGGCTCAGGCCCTCTGCTCCCTGCTCACCACTATCACTTGTAAACACAGAAGTCCACCTTCTGTGTTTACAAGTGACAGCTTGTCTTCCAATGTCTCCCACAGATCGGATCTCCTGAGCAGCTCCCACTGAGTGCAGGATGGGGACCTGGGAGATGTAGGTGCCTGGGGTGCAATGTGGCTACTGACACCCCCACTAGATGATCTCCCTGCAAATGCGAGAGGTGGAGCCAACTACAGTGTGCAGGGAGGTACTAGGGAAGAAGAGGGGTGAAGGAGAGACGTAGATGGAGGATGCAGAAGTAAGCAGCTGTGGGAGAAGGCTCTGCACTCAGTGCAGAGTTCAGGGGTGCACTAAACACAATGTATGTAGCACAACCCTAAACCCTGTACTCTGTGTGTAACCCAACCGAACTCTGCACTCTATACATAATGCACTCCTGGTATTTAATGCCCCTTTAAAACCCTCCCACTGTTAGAATATTTTCACCATACCCTCTATTTGATGTGGTTTGGAGGGTATGTGTGTGTGTGGGGGGGGGGGGAGGTTTGGGGGGTTATGGTTGAGTTCCTGCACCTATTTTCTGAGTGGAAAAAAAGGCCTGCTCTTGAGGTTTTGTAACATTTGGCCATATCTCACAACTAGGGATGAGCTCAGGCGTGTTCGCATTGAACACTTGCAGAGCCCGCCAAGGAAGTCGGAACCGCGCTGCGGTAATCACAGGCAGGGAGACATTTCCCGATCTCTGCTACCGAGCATCGGGACAATGTCTCCCTGCCTGTGATTAGCGCAGAGATGTTTTGACAGTGCTGACTTCCTTGGCGGGCTCTGCAAGTGTTCAATGCGAACACGCCTACTCACAACATGGGCCAGCATGCAATATATATAACCGGGACTGTTTGTTTTTTTTATTTATTTATTTTACTCCCAGCAATTGTGGGGTAGCATGAATGTATAGCATTAATAATAACAGTACCAATAGAGCTGTTACCCCTCCATGTATTTCCTACAGACAGCAAAATTTACTTTGTCTTCCCTCTCCAGCTTCGACGTGGAAAATGGGCCTTCTCCAGGTCGCAGCCCGATCGATTCGCAGGCGAGTCCAGGGCTGGTGCTGCACCCCAGCTTCCCGCAAAGCCAGAGGAGAGAGTCGTTCCTGTACCGCTCTGACAGCGACTATGACATGTCTCCGAAAACTATGTCGCGGAACTCCTCGGTCACCAGCGAAGCGTAAGTTTGCCATTACACCTCTTGTGTTTAAAGTTCCTCCTTGGCAATTAGCTAGATTCCCTTATTTAAATTTTCTATCAGAAACTAGGAAAATGGCACCCAGAATCTGATTGCTATGGTTGTAGACATGTATGGCTGTGAAGGTTCTCACTTATCCAGGTTATGGTATATCTAGTAAAAGTTGGTCACATTCAACTGGACTTGATCTGTAAATTTTAAGGGCATTTAGTAGATTATCCAAGCCACTTCTTCATTTTTAAACTGAAAAACTGAAGAATTGGCTTGGATGAGCTCCAAACCATTTTCAGGATTACAGAACAAGTCCTTTTGAATGTGACTACTACTAGAGAGCAATGATTCACCTTAACTCACCCTAATTAACCTTAAAACAACCCCAAACATTCCTGTTTCTTCACTGGCAGAGATTAGACACCTATCCCTGCGGTAGCTCAACTATTCATAAATCTTCAACACAAATCCAGGAGAGGATAGTGAGATTTTGTATCCTGACTAATGTTTCCTCCTCTTCTTCTTTTTCAGGCACGCTGAAGACCTCATTGTTACCCCATTTGCTCAGGTAAGTTATTCTGCACTATTTATTTTTAAATATGATAGAATCCAGTTCTACCTGACAGTAGTTGGTCTGGATCAGAGAAAACTCCTGATTGTAGCAGGGTGCCCCCAAGATCCCAGTGGCCACTACTTGAACAGCCAATCAGATCCACCACCTCTTACAGACGTGGGCTAACAGAAGGAACAAGAAGGGAGGCATTGACCACTGGGACACAGGGGCTTCCTACTTGAAGGTCTAGGGCCATTTTTTGTAATTGTAGGGAACACTAGCAGACATAGGACTTTTTTGAGTTTAGATCCACTTTTTTAAGCCTTCATAAAGCGATCTTTTACGGTGACCAAAAATGTTACTTTTGTCTCTGACTGTTAGCGCTCATTTACAGTGGGGCAAAAAAGTATTTAGTCAGCCACCAATTGTGCAAGTTCTCCCACTTAAAAAGATGAGAGAGGCCTGTAATTGTCATCATAGGTATACCTCAACTATGAGAGACAAAATGTGGAAACAAATCCAGACAATCACATTGTCTGTATTTGGAAAGATTTTTTTTTGCAAATTATGGTGGAAAAGAAGTATTTAGTCACCTACAAACAAGCAAGATTTCTGGCTCTCACAGACCTGTATCTTCTTCTTTAAGAGGCTCATCTGTCCTCCACTCATTACCTGTATTAATGGCACCTGTTTGAACTTGTTATCAGTATAAAAGACACCTGTCCACAACCTCAAACAGTCACACTCCAAACTCCACGATGGTGAAGACCAAAGAGCTGTCGAAGGACACCAGAAACAAAATTGTAGACCTGCACCAGGCTGGGAAGACTGAATCTGCAATAGGCAAGCAGCTTGGTGTGAAGAAATCAACTGTGGGAGCAGTAATTAGAAAATGGAAGACATACAAGACCACTGATAATCTCCCTTGATCTGGGGCTCCACACAAGATCTCACCCCGTGGGGTCAAAATGATCACAAGAACGGAGAGCAAAAATCACAGAACCACACGGGGGACCTAATGAATGACCTGCAGAGAGCTGGGACCAACGTAACAAAGGCTACCATCAGTAACACACTACGCCGCCAGGGACTCAGATCCTGCAGTGCCAGACGTGTCCCCCTGCTTAAGTCTGTACATGTCCGGGCCCGTCTGAGGATTGCTAGAGAGCATTTGGATGATCCAGAAGAGGATTGGGAGAATGTCATATGGTCAGATGAAACCAAAGTAGAACTGTTTGGTAGAAACACAACTCGTCGTGTTTGGGGGAGAGAGATTGCTGAGTTGCAACCAAAGAACACCATACCTACTGTGAAGCATGGGGGTGGCAACATCATGCTTTGGAGCTGTTTCTCTGCAAAGGGAACAGGACGACTGATCCGTGTACACGAAAGAATGAATGGGGCCATGTATCGTGAGTGTAAACCTCCTCCCATCAGCAAGGTCATTGAAGATGAAATGTGGCTGGGTCTTACAGCATGACAATGATCCCAAACACACCACCCGGGCAACGAAGGAGTGGCTTCGTAAGAAGCATTTCAAGGTCCTGGAGTGGCCTAGCCAGTCTCCAGATCTCAACCCCATAGAAAACCTTTGGAGGGAGTTGAAAGTCCATGTTGCCCAGCGACAGCCCCAAAACATCACTGCTCTAGAGGAGATCTGCATGGAGGAATGGGCTAACATACCAGCAACAGTGTGCGACAACCTTGTAAAGACTTACAGAAAACGTTTGACCTCTGTCATTGCCAACAAAGGATATATAACAAAGTATTGAGATGAACTTTTGATATTGACCAAATACTTATTTTCCACCATAACTTGCAAAAAAATATTTCCAAATCAGACAATGTGATTGTCTGGATTTGTTTCCACATTTTGTCTCTCATAGTTGAGGTATACCTATGATGACAATTACAGGCCTCTCATCTTTTTAAGTGGGAGAACTTGCACAATTGGTGGCTGACTAAATACTTTTTTGCCCCACTGTACATGTGAGGTTTGGGGGCGGTAAAACCTCATGGTCCAGCCATGCTTTATCACTCCTAACTGCTACTTTAGCTGCAGAGGCAGTGGCCGGAGGGTATACACATGCCACAACTGCAAAGCCCTGCTTAGTGGCAAGAATTTTACCCTCTGCAAAACAATGGTATCTTTATTAGACCTATAAAAACAGCTGCCTGCACATTAAAAAGGTTATGGACTCCTAGACTATAAAAGTTCAACTGTACATTTATACTCCTTTTTTTTCACAATTTAGTTTTGAGAAAGATAATTATTGCAGATATAATATACTCTGTGTTGCCCACAATCTTCAAGGTTGTACACATTGCCTGATTTCCTATACCAATAATACATGTAAACAGCAGTTTATGAAAACAGCACTGGCTGTAAAAAAAAAAAAAAAAAGTATCCAGTGATTCAGCATGGAGGCATGGATTCAACATGGAGTGCTTTAACACCTCAAGTAAAAGGGCCAATGTATATCCCCTCCTATGGGCTACGAAGCTGAACTCGCACGATTTCACTCTCACTGGCAGTCCCGATTTCAGCCGCGATTACAGAAACATCTGACACAGATGTCAATGTAAATCGCGGACAAAATCGCAAAAAGTAGTACAGAAACTACTTTTTGAAATCGTGCAGTGCCGCAGATGCGGCGTCGCACCGATTGGGACGGTGCCATTGTCGGCAATTTGCGGCAAAAATCAGCATTTTGACATGCGATTTGACATGCCAAATCGCATGTCAAAACGCACCAGTGTGAACCAGGGCTTTGTCAGAGATCTTATGAACACACTCAAGCCTGTTTTCCCATGTCTCATTTGGTCTCTCAGGGATCTCGGGGTCTCTGGAAGTTATCCTGCATTACCTGAAGTACACCTGGGTGGCCGTATTACCCGTGTCCTCTTCACATTTATTCTCTAATAGTCCTTGTGACCATTGTCAGCAAGCCAAACGTGATGGGAAAATCCAATATTTTACACTTATCCCACATGGTGAGGGTAAATCTTCCTGTTCTGGTCACAAAGATCTAAGAGAAGTATTTCCCTCACTTATTTCCTGTTGCAGGAAGTGAAGGAAAATCTTTCCAATGGGGCAGACATGGAAAAAAACTGGCATTGTTTTTAACCCTTCCCCACTCTATCCAAAACTGAAAAAAGTTTTGCCTATGCATACACTTTTTAAAGCAGTATTAAACCCAAATGCAAACTTTTATTATATTGCAGCTTAGCAATTCTTAGATGTGGTGGCTGCATTCATTTTCTTTTTTTAGGCTTTTTTTTCCTTTCCTGGTGATCTGTCCTGTAAGTCTGTTTGTTTTTCAAAAGAACAGAACAAGCTGTCCTGCAGATTTAGACGTTACAGGGATCAGACAAACCATTTAACACTGCCAATTATCGGATTTATTTTTATTTATGTAAAACCTTTATGCCAAAATGAAAAAAAGCTGTTGCTGTAACTGCTTATAAAGTGTGAGTTCAGCTTCAATTTGTTTAGTGTATTTAAATCTGCTGGTAAATTTAACATCCCTTCCCCTCAGACAGACAATACTGCAGTCTATAGGTGTCTTTGTTGCCCCTCAATCCAGACTGGGGGCACGCTAATACAGGAGGAGCGCGAGACCTGTTTCACATGGGCTTCAACCTGTATAATAAATGCGCGTACCGCGCGCTTTTATGAAACTTTCAGCAAGCTTTTGACAAGCTTTGAGCAGCTTTCTCTAACCCTTAGGCTGGGTTCACACTGATACGACACGACATTCATCCGACTTTCATCCTACTTTGCTCTGCGACATCAGTCCTACATTGATCCTACATTGGTCCGACATCCATCCGACATTCATGAACAGGATACTACTTTGATCCGACATTGTGCTAGTCTGACTTGTCCTTTGACCAATCAAAACAATCCCAGGGTGAGATAAATTCCTTTTACTGCTGCTGTAATCACCATGTCGGATGTCAAATGTCGGATGGTTAGGACAAGGATCCTACTTTGATCCGACATTAATGATATTCAATGGGCTGAAGTAGGATCAAAGTCGGACAGAAGTAGTACAGGGAGCATTTTTAATGTCGGACCAACTTGTGTCGGACCAGTTAAGACGGCTCTCATAGGGATTCATTGATTTTCACACGTCATGCGACATGAGCTCCCAATGTCGGAGCGTTTGTCGGACAAGTGTGAACCAGGCCTTAAAGTGCCATTTAGCTCCTGTTTGGAAATGTTATACACAGATCTTAACCTCTTGACGCCAGCCATATGCATATTTGCAGCTGCTTGGCGGGTGGGCCTTATGGCCTGGTTTACACCTGTGCAGTTTGCTTTTGATCTGTATTTTTCGGTGCGTTTTTCGCGCTTTCGGACGGGCTTTTTTCACGTGTTTTTTTTTTTTATGCATTTTGTATTTTGCTTTTTTTTTCTTTTTGTTTGCATGCTTCTGTTTTTTTTATTTTATTTTTTTTTACCCAATTTGTTGTTGGGCAATTAAAAAAACACAAATTGCAACAAAAAATGCACTACATGTTTTTCTGCAGCTTTCCTATTGAAGTCTATTGAACAAAAAACACACCGTTTTGCATTTAAGGTCCTTAACCCTTTCCAAAAATGCAGCAGCTGAAAAAAGCAATGACGTGAACGTGTCCCATAGGAAACAGTGTTACATGGACTGTAGCGCATTTCTACAAAAAGCACCCAAAAATGCATAGGTGTGAACCAGGCCTTAACACCTATCAGCTGCATATATGCGGCTCTGTTAAAACAACTTACCATGCTGAGAGCACACTCCCTGTACGGTAGCTGGCGGGGGATCAGTAAGCTCCGGATGCATACTTGCGATCCGGAAGCTTTCCAATCCTGTAACCACTCTGACAGCCAATTACAGCGGCCACATTACCTGAATGCCTTCCTCTGCCTTCCAGCTTTTAGAACTTTTAAAGGGCCGGGAGGCGGTCGGAACGAAGGGATTAACGAAGGCGCTGATTTCCACTTTAAATAAGCTGCTAGCTGGCTTTCAGCAAGCTTCAGGTAGTGCCCTCCCATTAGGATCTGTGCTTAATATTTACAAACTGGAGCTAAATGGTACTTTAAAAGATCCAATAAAATCTTGCTGAAAGCTTGGCAAATGCTTTGTAAAAGTTTGCTGTTCACACCAGGGGAGGATTCAAAGTCTAGTCTCGGATCTATATTTTTTTGGGGGCAATTTATCAGGGCAATGGCTGGTGTTGGCACTTCAATGATCACGGCACCATGGTTGTTATGGTGTCTGGATGATTGAAGCGCATTATTTATATTATTACATTGTAATAAAAAATTGAATGGTTCAACTCATCATAATGCAGAATCAGTGGGTGCCCTGAGTGTGTCACTTGCCACATCACCTGCCACCAGATGCAGCTTGTCACTTGCCACGTCACCTGCCACACGTTGCAGATTGTCACTTGCCACGTCGCCTGCCACATGTTGCAGATTGTCACTTGCCACACGTTGTGGATTGTCACTTGCCACGTCGCCTGCCACACGTTGCGGATTGCCACTTGCCACACGTTGCGGATTGCCACTTGCCACACGTTGCGGATTGCCACTTGCCGCACGTTGCGGATTGTCACTTGCCACGTCACCTGCCACACATTGCAGATTGTCACTTGCCACGTCGCCTACCACACGTTGCAGATTGTCACTTGCCACATTGCCTGCCACATGTTGCGGAACGTCACTTGCCTGCCACCAGATGCAGATTGTCCACTTGCCACGTCACTTGCCACAAGTTGCGGATTGTCACTTGCCACAAGTTGCGGATTGTCACTTGCCACATGTTGCGGATTGTCACTTGCCACAAGTTGCGGATTGTCACTTGCCACATGTTGCGGATTGTCACTTGCCACAAGTTGCGGATTGTCACTTGCCACATGTTGCGGATTGTCACTTGCCACACGTTGCGGATTGCCACTTGCCGCACGTTGCGGATTGTCACTTGCCACGTCACCTGCCACACATTGCAGATTGTCACTTGCCACGTCGCCTACCACACGTTGCAGATTGTCACTTGCCACATTGCCTGCCACATGTTGCGGAACGTCACTTGCCTGCCACCAGATGCAGATTGTCCACTTGCCACGTCACTTGCCACAAGTTGCGGATTGTCACTTGCCACAAGTTGCGGATTGTCACTTGCCACATGTTGCGGATTGTCACTTGCCACAAGTTGCGGATTGTCACTTGCCACATGTTGCGGATTGTCACTTGCCACAAGTTGCGGATTGTCACTTGCCACATGTTGCGGATTGTCACTTGCCACATGTTGCGGATTGTCACTTGCCATTTCACCTGCCACACCTTGCGGATTGTCACTTGCTAAGGTGGTGTTTTGCTTGTCAGAGTCAGGCAGCAGAGAGATGATTTAATCTCTCTGCTGCCTGCACAGTGAGGGCGGAAGTTACTGCAGGGATGCAGGGTGGGCGCGGGGGGTTAGAGATGATGACATCTCTCTGCTCCCCCGGCCGCCGGCTTGTTGATTGGCGAGCCGCCTGCTCACCCACAGAGCCGACCAGCTGATGTGCCCACTCTCTGACTCTTACTCGCTGCCGAGCCGCCCGCCCTCACACCGAGGCACCCGGCAGCCCACGCTGTCACCCGCCCATGGAGCCGTCCGCTCAGACTCTCAGGCGCCCGCAAGTTCAGCAACTGCCGCCCGCTCAGACTCGCATGTGCCTGCAAGTTCCGCAACTACCACCCGCTCAGACTCGCATGTGCCTGCAAGTTCTGCAACTAAAACTAATTTCTCGGGGGTGGCAATTGCCCCGTTGTCCCCCCCTGGATCCGCCCCTGGGTCACACAGCTCTTATACAAGCTGAAGCCCATGTGAAACCGGCCTTACTGGCCAGATCACCAGGTGAAAATAAATAAAAGAAAAAAACTAATGCACCCACCACATCTGATTGTTAAGCTGCAATATATTACATTTTGGGTTCTGGGTTTAATACCGCTTTAAACTCTTAGCGCCAGTGCCTCCCGACCCTTTAAGAGGTTTATGATGCCAGGAGGCTTAAAGGGGTTGTAAACCCTCGTGTTTTTTTTTTCATCTTAATGCACCCTATATCAGCATTAAGGTGAAAAAACTTCTGACAGTGGCCGCCCCCCCCCCCCCCCCGTTATACTCACCTATGCCCTTCGTTCCCTTGGCAGAGAAGCGCTCTACCTCTCTGCTCGGGGTTCTTGGCTTTTGATTGGATAGTTTGATGATCCAATGACGGGGGCAGGGCCAAGTCTGGCCTTTTGTGTCTATGCACGCAAATGCTGGACTCGGGAGCATGCCCGAAAGGTAACCCCCTGGGAGAGCGTTTCTCCTAGGGGGTTTACCAATGTGAGGAGGAGCTGCGAGCGCCGCTGAGGGACCACAGAAGACGATGATCGGGCCACACTGTGCAAAACGAACTGCACAGTGGAGGTAAGTATGATTATGTGTTTGTTATTTAAAAAAAAAAAATTTAAATCACATGACCCATGACCTGAAAACTTGCGATCCTAAGCTTTTGGTTAGGCGACAGTAACTGTGTGGGATTCCTGTGGAAGCTGGAAATCACTGTAGTAGGCACTGCTACTGCAGTGATTGCTGCCAGCTTAATGGTCCCATGCAGAGCAGCTGCCCTGCTGCTTACTGAACACAGGAGGTCACTGTCTTGGCAGGAGCGCCATTCAGAGAACACTTTGCATTCTCTCAGTGACTGAAAAGTGGTTTGTAAATAGACAAGGTGAAGATCATGGTTCCACCGCCTCTCCACCTCATCCAATCAAAAAACATGTTGCATTCTTTAAAAAAATTATTATTATTATTAATTATAATTATTATTATTATTATTATTCAGGATTTATATAGCGCCAACAGTTTACGCAGCACTTTACAATATAAAAGGGAGACAATACAGTTATAACACAATAAAATACAAGAGGGTTAAGAAGGCCCTGCTCAGAAGAGCTTACAATCTAATAGAAAATGCAGAGTATTCCCTGAATGGTGCCTTCTGTGATCAGTTCACAGCAGGGCAGCCACGGGACCCAAAAACAAGCTGCAATCAATGTAGTAGCAGTGACTACTACAGTCTTTTCCAGCGTTTCATGTACTTGCATACATTGGTCCAAGCTGGACTAATGTAACTATATAAAAGTTTGCATACTTAAACTTCAGCTTTTCAAGTGAAAAATCCCTTTAAATTTCCAAGGTAAGCATGATAGTGGGAGGCAGTTCACGCTAAGTGGATAGAAATGACTATAAATGAAATGCTTTTGTGATCTGACGTTGCGTTACACTTAGTCACATCTGTACCATGACCTTATGTGTGCAGAGTTCAATATTCCCTGCTCGGGATTAGAGGTGGAGGTGTGAAGAAAACCCCCTTATGTGGGATGGCGCACACACAGGCTTAGAGATTCATCTTTTTTGGGGTGCAGCAGCCCAGGAGACCTCAGGGTGTGGAGGTGAAGGCAGATCCTCTACAAATGAGTCATTAATTATGGAGAGAATCCCAACTGTGTGCAAGGCGTGGAAACGGTGCCACCGACTGGCCAGACTGTGAAAGTGCAAACACACTTTTTGTTGCACAAATTCCAGCAAGTCACCTTCTCTGTTTATTGAATTTACATTTTCCTGGGAACAACTGAAGATAATTTTTTTTTTTTTAGAAGTCGGCTCAAGTACATTAGTAAGCATTCAAGGAATTTTCCCAAACGCAGCAGGAGGTGGTTACAAAATGTTAATGGGTAGAGAGCCTCATGGACATCGTGTAATACATATAATGCAAACAACTGAAGAGGTCTTCGCTTTCATATAAAAAAAATAAAAATAAGTGGAGCTTTCCTGTCTGCTCTTCATTTACCAACACGGAACAGGCGTTGTCACTTTTTGGGTCCTCCCAGCTGGAGCGGAGCACATGTCTTCCCTCCAACAACTCCCAAATCTTTCCAACAACTTTTCATTTTATGTCTCATTTCATGTTTTTATAGAAGCTCACCACGCCAGTAAAATTATCAAAGGGCAAATGTAACATTCTGTAGCCCCCTTTTTTTTTTTTTTATAGACCATTTTTTTCCTCCCAGCTATCAATTTCCGTCCCAATAGCATGCAATGCCAAGCTGCAGCAAGCAAGGACAGCAGACTATTAGGCCTGATTCACACCTATGCAGGTTGCACTTTGCATATTGCAGGTGTATTTTGTGTGTTTTCAATACACGCTTTTGATCCATTGAAGTCTATGGAACCAAAACCCAGCAAAAAGTCCCTTTCCATAAAATGCACAGATGTAAACCACAGCCATAGGAAACCATGTTAAATGGACTGTAGTCTGTTTCTGCAAAACTGAAAACGCACAAAAAAATGCATAGGTGTGATCCAGGCCTTAGTATGCATTTACTCCAGAGATAAAACTATAATTCTACCACGTTACAAAACTCTGGTTCAGACAAATCTGGAGTATGTCGTCCATTTCTGGTCACCAGTCCTCAGGAAGGATGTGCTGGAACTTGAGAGAGTCCAGAGAAGGGCAACAAAAGAAATAAGAGGCTGGAGGACCTCAGTTCTGAGGAATAACTACACATTTTATACTATATTTGAAAGAGAGAGGTTTGGGGTCTGCTGGATAGAGGCCACATCCCTAATACAATATGGAGGAGAAACTCCCTTTGAAAATGGGACTTTTTGCGCTCAAGGAATGCACAAATATAGACTTAACATAGTATTAATGTAAAGTATTTATTGGTATCAAAAGTTAAAAGAAGTAATAAAATTATACATATAACAATGGCATATAGAAAATTAATGATCAGTGGCAATCAGTGACCCCCCCCCCAGTAACCCCCTCCCTTTCCTAACTTTCATAGGTCCCCTAATGCCATTAACCTGCCTCTCCCCCCAGTGACTTTTACCCCGCCCCCTCTCAAACATTTTTTTTTTATACCTCCCTACCTTGCAGCTGCCCCAGTGACCAATACCCCCCCCCCCCCAGCCTTTCTCAACTTCCACTTCACTCCCCCACATGACTTTTATGCATGCAGTGGGGGGCATCCATAGCCCCCCATCCCCAGTATTCCTCCACACTCCCAGACCCTTCAACTGTCACCCTGAGACCAGCCCCTGCCCTTCTCTCAACATCCCCCCCGCAATCCACCTTGCCTTTCCCAAATATTATAAGGACTTTCTAATGCCCTGAACTCCCTTTCTTGTAATGACTATTATTTTAGCAGGAGGGGGCATCACTAACCCCCCCCCACCCCCCTGTATTCCTTCACACTCTGTCCCTTGCCCTAGCGACTGATTTTTTTTCCCCCCTCCACCACCCATTTCCAGAGGCGGCCAGTCTAATAAGGGGAGCAGGCTCCTAATCTCCATGCGGGGCGCCGGATGCATAGATTTTTTTTTGTTTTTGTTTTTTGAAGCCCATAATTAGAGCCTGAGGTTCTAATTGACTTCAAAAAAGGTTGGGCTCAGGGCGCAGAGGCCCACCCACTTGTGACATTGGCGAATCAACATTCGCTATTGTCTTGCTGCTTCTCCTCCCGGCCAATCAGGACAGGAAGTGGGTCTTAAGACCGGATTGGCCGGGAGGAGAAGCCAAGGGAAGCTGCCTGCGAACTGGATGGGGTAACTGGCAGGGGGGGGGGGGTGGGGGTGGGGTTGTGGCTAGCTGCCACTGCCCATTTATCTCCATGTTCTTATTAGTTCCTTAAGGATGAAGTAAAGGGCGCTGCCTAATCAGCAAATAAATGTGCAATGAGTGACCATTAGCAAAACAATACGTTTCTAAATGTGTATTAGTGAATTTCTTCACTTGACATGTGTGCATAAATTCTATAAATCGGATGAAGAAAATATGAAAAATAAATGAATGGAAAGTCCAAAACAGCTAAAAAATAATTATTCAAATATACATTTTTTGTATTTTTTTGAAGGAGAAAGGTCAGGGAAAGTACAGTGCATTGACAAGCATAACAAAATGTATACTTAAGTGATCACATTGGCGAAAGCCCATTGTCCAACTGGCATAAAATCAGAATTACACATAACGGGAGAGTCTGTAAAGTTCAGGGTAACATTTACAAAGACAGCATTTGACCCTCGACACTATCAACCTGATTTATTAAGTCAAACTCGTCAGGTTGGACACTGAAAGGATCACTAAAGATAATTTTTTTTTTTTTAAATAACAAAAATGTTATACTTACCTCCACTGTGCAGCTAGTTTTGCACAGAGTGGCCCCGAACTTGGTCTTCTGGGGTCCCTCGGCGGCTGTCTCGGCTCCTCCCTGCAAGAACTAACCACCTTCTTCCGAGCGCGCATAGTGGTTAGTTCTTGCGGGCGCGCTCCCGTGATACAGCGGGCTGCCATAGCCGCTCACTGTATCACTCGGCCCCGCCCGCCGGTGCGCCGCGTCAGTGGTTGTGATTGACAGCAGCGCAAGTCAGTGGCTGCGCTGTTTTCAATCAACCAATGAATGAGCCGAGAATCCGTCCGAGATGCCTGCGCGTTCACGGCGCGGAACTTTCGAGGGGTCAGGCAAGTAAACGGGGGGGGGGGCGCTAATCCAGAGATGTTTTTCACCTTAATGCATAGAATGCATTAAGGTGAAAAAAATGTGGCCTTTACAACCGCTTTAACAAAACAGCTAAAATTTCTTCAAATGTTATTTGATATTTCCATTCCAACACTGTGCTTTAGATAAAGCATTTATTTGCTGATTAGGTCGCACCCTTTACTTCATCCTCCTTTTCATTAGTCCGTTACTAATTTAAGGAGCAGCACTCGTTTTCAGCTTATATATTGGCGCCGGTATCCATTCTACCTAATTTTTCACTTATTAGTTCCTTTGCTATGATTTGCACCACTTGGCTCTCAGCTGTTCCCTCCTATGTACCGCCCCCCCCCCCCGCCACTTGGATCTATGCAATGTCTCTTCTTTTATCATACACCTTGATATTTTAGAGCAGGGATATGCAATTAGCGGACCTCCAGCTGTTGCCAAACTACAAGTCCCATCATGCCTCTGCCTTTGGGTGTCATGCTTGATGCTGTCAAATGTCTCGCTATGCCTCATGGGACTTGTAGTTTGGCAACAGCTGGAGGTCCGCTAATTGCATATCCCTGTTTTAGAGCCTCCATCTCCTGTTCAGATGTTGCTTGTGCCCACACATTGTTTTTGTACAATTTGGCATGTGAACTTTTTTTGAACAAAAATCAGGCAGACAAGGTCAGGTGACTTTAGTCAGAGATTTTCCTTCATGAAAACAATAGTTTGCCTTCAACCGCCAGATCCGTATTGATGCATCAGAAATATCCTTAAATGTAATTTAAAAACTGAGTGCAATGTAGGATAGCCTCTGAATAATGGTTATTGGTCGCTGCATGTTTGTAAGCATACTTGTGTTTCTTTTATTTTTTTTAAGGTGCTGGCCAGCCTGCGCAGCGTCCGCAACAACTTCACCATCCTCGCCAATGTTACCACACCTACCAACAAGTAAGGGCAGACCTCAGGAAGGCCATACACAATACATCCCATGGGAGACCTAGTCCTCCTGTAGGTAGAGTGCTCTGAGCTGATGTGTCTGTGGTGTCTGCTCTACCTTGCATGACACCACCAGCCACATCTCCAGCCACGTCATTTTGACTCCAACTTTAAGATCCATAAGGCACGTCCAGATAATCTGGCTGATGGATACAACCATCTTTAACCCATGATGTTCTGGATGACTTAATTTTTGATATACACTCTCTATCAACTGGACCTGTATCGAGGGGAAAGTACTATTCTACCTCTCCTCTATAGCTATGGTCTATATAGCAGGGTTCGACAAACCCCCGGGCGCCAGGTCGCCATTGTGACTAGAATTAGCAACCTGGCGCCTGGGGCGGCACAGCTGGGGTATCCTGTGTCTCTGTGCACCCCCCCCCCCCCACGCGCCGGCCGGTAATTGTGGCCTTCTGCAGGCCTATGCTTCCTTCTGTGATCTGGCGCCATCTTGTGTTGGCCGTTGGTATGACAAGACAACCAGCAATGCTAATGGAGCTTCCCCTGTCTGTTTTCACTGCCATCTCCTTCCCTCTAATTCGAACCCCCAAACATTATTATATTTATATATATATATATATATATATATATATATATATATATATATATATATATATAAATTATTTTTTTATTTTTTTATTCTAACACCCTAGAGAATAAAATGGCGGTCGTTGCAATACTTTCTGTCACACCGTATTTGCGCAGCGGTCTTCCAAGCGCACTTTTTGGGGAAAAAATACACTTTTTTAAAATGAAAAAATAAGACAACAGTAAAGTTAGCCCAATTTTTTTTATATTGTGAAAGATAATGTTACGCCGAGTAAATTGATACCCAACAAACTTTTACCCTTTAAAATCTCCATAGGTGACGTTTAAAAAATTCTACAGGTTGCATGTTTTGAGTTAGAGGAGGTCTAGGGCTAGAATTATTGCTCTTGCTCTACCAATCACGGCAATACCTCACATGTGTGGTTTGAACACCGCTTTCATATGCGGGCGCTACTCACATATGCGTTCGCTTCTGCGAGCGAGCTCGGCGGGACGGGGCGCGTTCCTGGCTCCTAAATTTTTTAGCTGGCTCCTAGATTCCAAGCAAATTTGTCAAGCCCTGCTATATAGAGTTATACCACTAAGTTACACAATAAGACCATCATTCCACATTATACGGACCTCTGGCTGATGTCGGTCACGTTTTCTGTTGCTTGTGCGCTGCTCTGACGGACATAGCTTTCTTTTTATTTTTGAGTTATGTTCTTCGTCTTTTTGGGTGGAGCATCAACATTTGGGATATAAGCCACAGATCTGGAACCCGCAAGCCCTCTGTCCCTGAAGTTGGACGTTCTGTCTAATAAAGCTCTGGGCCTTTCCTTGCAGCTGGTTTCCAATATTTGTGTTTGTTGCGTATATGCCCATGTTTATGTTGTTATATATTATCAATGTACAATACATTTTGAATACTTTTTTAGTATCAAACTGTTTGTGGCCCGGTTTTAAAGTCCCACCAATCTGAGGAATTCATGTTCTGGCTCTAAAAGAGAAGAGAGGCGCCTCTAAGTGTAGCAATATGGTTACATTTAATGAAGGTACAACATTTAGCAACTCACATGGTTGATGATTAAAAGAGGCACATCTAAGTATGCAGGCATCCGGGGTAAAGCTGTCCACATAGACAGTCCTTCGCACCACCATCATCCTTTCCACGCTGCGCTCCACGAGCGATTCAAGCCTCGCTTTCAGATTGCTCTACTGCAGGGTAGTCTTCCCGGTCACAATTGCAGACTGTCCTCCGCATTGCCGGTGTTCTGCCGAGCTGGTTCCGCCTATCTATGGTTCCGAGCTCGACTGCGCAGGCGCAATCCGAGGCGACGGAAATCTCTGAGGTTTAACAGCTGTTCGGCAGCTGCAGACGCGCTCGCTCCCGTTGCTTAGTTACACACGCCGCTTTCTTCTTCATGCCGCTGTATACAGCAAGGGGCTGATAAGATGTGATAATATTGAGCAGTGCGATTTGTTTATACACGCTGCTCTATACAGCAAGGGGCTGTATAGAGCGTCGTGTACAAACAAATCGCACTGCTCATTATCACATCTGATCCGCCCCTTGCTGTATAGAGCGGCATGAAGAAGAAAGCGGTGTGTGTAATGAAGCATTGGGGGCGAGCACGTCCACAGCTGCCGAGCCTATGGTTCCTCCTATCGATCTGGTTCCCTCTTGACTGCGCAGGCGCAAGCCGAGCGAAATCTCTGAGCTTTAACAGCTGTTCGGCAGCGCCTGCGCAGTCGAGCCCGGAACCATATCGATAGGGGAACCAGCTCGACAAGACACCGGCTCTCCCCACTGTCAGTCTGCAATTGTGACCGGGAAGACTACCCTGCAGTAGAGCGATCTTGAAGCACTCGTGGAGCGCAGCGTGGAAAGGATGACATAGATGGCGGCGCAGAGGACTGTCTATGTGTACAGCTTTACCCCAGATGCCTGCATACTTAGATGTGCCTCTTAATCATCAACCATGTGAGTTGCTAAATGTTGTACCTTCATTAAATGTAACCATATTACACTTGGAGGCGCCACTCTTTTATACTCAGTTGTGACATGACACTACGTGTATATCAAGACATTGCTTGTATATTAAGTCTGTATATGTATTTTTTCCATTCAGTTATTAGAATTTCCCTTTTTTTTTTTCTTTCCCTTTTCAGACGTTCTCCAGTAATGCCTCAGCAGACAGTCTGTAAAGCCACCCTCTCAGGTGAGCCTGCTGTTCATTTGTAAAGTGCACCTGTCTACGTAAGCTGCTATTGTACTGCAAATCTATTATACTGCAAAATGTTGTTTCTAGCTGGGGATAGCCAGACTAGGTCAATGATAATTACAGAACTCCGGCCAAAAAATATGTTTTGGATTAGGCAGACCTTGACAAACTTTGGTACAACTGCCTGAGGAGTTAAGTATAGGCTTTCATTGGCTCCTCGGGCAATTCTTGTACCATCATTGTCTAGTAAATTCCTTGCTGATGAAAGTGAGACAAAACATATCACATTGACATGTAGAAGAAGGGAGGGGAGGAAATGGCCAGAACTTCATTACACTGGATTTATTCGGCCCTGGTTTAGAATACAAATACCAAATATATAATTGTATGTTTCTAAAAGAGAACTCCGCCTTTTTGACCATATTTCATGTTACACCCATATTTAGGGTGTAACATGAACCATCATGGGCAGCATGCATAGCCCTCCGCCCCAAATACCGGCTGAAATGCGAAAAAAAAAAAAAAATGCACATTTTGCCTTTTGCAAAATGGGCACATTTTTTTTTTTTCTTTTGCAAAAGGTGGAATTCTCACTTTGTTGTGAAGGAGGAAAGTATGCCCTGTGGGGTTTTTCTGTAATAAAAACTTTAACCCCTTCGTGACAGAAGGTAAATCAAACCTTATCCCTTGAACTTGGTGTTGTCATTTTGACATGCGTTAGTAAAGCTGTACTATTAGTATATCCAGGTCAATTTTAGCTCTTTTCTTTTCATGATAAATTGGTCCTTTATTTGGTATCAAATTATAAAATTATAAGGGGCGTCCTTTTTTTTTTTTTCGAAGGAACACTGGCCTATAATAAAAAAAAAATAAAAAAAAACTTTAGCTGTCTATTTCTTGTAATTACCATGAGTTGCCGCCAAAAAAGAAACCCTAATAAGTTCCCCGCTCTTGGTGATGCCACATCCTATGTACATTACAGTGGAACCTCGGATTACAAGTATAATTTCTTCCAGGAGAATGCTCGTAATCCAAAGCACTCTCATATCAAAGCGAGTTTCCCCATAGAAGTCAATGGAAACGAAAATAATTTGTTCCGCATTGACTTCAATGGCATGCAATACCGCATGTGGCCAGAGGTGGGGGGTGACGGAGAGCCTCGGAAATGATCAGGGACAGCTCGGCTAAAAATAAAATGGAAAGTTTCCCCGATGGGGCTTTAGGCGGCAGTGTAACAAGGTCAAAGATTTGAATAATAATAATATTAATAATAAAGGGTTGTTTATTAAAAGAATAGTCAAATAACATGGTAGGGTTAGATACAATGAGATTTGATCTGGTCCAATGATACAGTATATATACACACAATTGTGAACATCATTGCATGGCAAGTGCTATGTCGTGTGCCAACCCCAAGGTTTTGGGGCAGATTACAGGCATTTTTCTGCCTTTTACATTGGTGACCTGAATAAAATTGCGGAAAAATCGCTGTAAAAACGTGTGACTTTGAAAAGCTCAGGTGTGAATGCAGCCTAAGGCCCCTTTCACATGTACGGACCGTATGTCCGTTTTTCACCCATCCGTTTTCGGATGAAAAACGGACATACATGTATCCATATGGGATAGCGGATGTCAGCAGATGAACATCCGCTGACATCCGATCTTATCTGTGCCCGCAATTCTCTGTTTTTCAGGATAGAAAAATTTCAATTTTTCTATCCGTCTGCGGAGCGGATCGGATGAACACGGACAGATGGTCCATGTTCATCCGATCCCCCATAGGGGAGAGCGGAGATCTGACAAGGCGGTCCCTGCACAGTGTGCGGGGACCGCCCAGTCATCCGCCGGCTCAACGGGGATCAACGGAGCGATCCCCGCAGAGCAAGCGGAGCTTCACGGGGCGGATCTTCACGGATCCGTCTTGTGTGAAAGGGGCCTAAAGGTTGAGGTTATTCTGCGCCTGCATCACATAAATGACTCATTCAAGGAGAGTTGTAAGCATCAACAGTGTGCAATCAGTGGTGGCAGAACAAATGCATGCATTTTTTTTTTTTTTGTAAAATCTTTTTATTGCAGTTTTATAGACACACACATTCTGCCCACACATAGGCACAACTTCTGCCCACGTAGGGGCTGTTACCCTGTTTCGGCAACATACCGCCACAGGGCAACAAATAACACATACACTTTAACTTAACTTACACTATAACCCCAAACTGGGGGAGAGGGTCCATTCAAGATAAGTCATGCTCAAAGTGATATCAATAGAGGAGGGTAGGCTGAAAAAATTATTTGGGTTAATAAAATGATGATCTAATGATACTTTACAAGTCTAGACATTGGTCACTATATCACTTGGCGTGCTTCTGTCCTCTAGCCAACAACTCCACACCTTTTCAAATTTGTGCGGACAACCTCTGGACGAGTAAGTGGCAAACTGGCATTAACTAATCTTTTCCAGAATTTAACAGAGGGGGGAGACGGTTGTTTCCAGTTCATCGTAATGGCTTTGCGCGCATAGTATAGTAGCAGGGATATGAGTGTTTTCCTGGCTCTGATCATTGGCAGTTGGTCAACTAGTCCTAGCAAACAGTATATAGGCTCATATGGGACGCAAGTCCCAGTGGCCTTAGTGATCACCCATAGCACTTCATTCCAATAGTGTACGATTGCTGGGCAAGCCCAGAAAATGTGGAAGAAACCCCCTGGTTGGTAGGAGCAACGCCAGCACTCCGGAGAATGCTCCGGCCACATCTGGTGTAGCCTGTGAGGTGTGTAGTGAGCTCTGTGTACAATTTTATATTGGACTAATTTATCCCTCGCTGAGACCAGGGGGGAGAAGGGAAAGTCCCAAACCTCCCTCCAGTCGTCTTCGTCCAGCCCCGGTATGTCCTCCACCCATTTCCTGCGGAGAAATATATGCATTTTAATTCGTATTGACATACTAAGCGGTTATATGTCCATACAGTGCCTTGAAAAAGTATTCATACCCCTTG